>CM060075.1:47572718-47599180 GCA_030533445.1 Cyprinodon diabolis | reverse complement strand
TGAAGATGTTCTCCTGAAACCATCCATCTAAACTAAAGCTGTGCTTCAGTTCAACCATGAATCTAAATATTTCTGTTCCTTTCATCGTTTCCTGGCTGTTTATGCCATGTTGATGTTCATTTCCTGTCATTGCTGAATCATCTGTAATGGTAGACTGCCCTCTATTGGAATGTCTGGTATTGTAGATCAGTTTTTACAGTGTTGAGGCCCAGTTGTATTTCACCTACAATAGTATTAATAGACAGATCTGTTTCTGTCCAGAAATCAACATGTATCCATAAATGCTGCCTTTACAGGCAGCTGCCTCCACATCTGTTCCTCCTCAACTAATGAAGTTTATTTATTCTCCAATAAATCCTCTAATCTGCTTCCTTTGAGGCGACCTGCTCCTTCTGACTGAGGAAGACTCATCATTAACCTCCACTCATTACCTGTTAGAAACTCATTTACAGAGTGTTACTCTCATTACTGCCCTTATTTATTTCTGTTTGTGTGTGAAATAAGCATCCAGGTTTAATCCATCAGGAGCAAAAAGGACGAATCAGTAAAATGTAATTCAATCAGGTTTAGTTCAGTGATCAGTTTTATCTGCTGAGTCATTTAATCAGGTTTAGTTCAGTGATCAGTTTTATCTGCTGAGTCATTTAATCAGGTTTAGTTCAGTGATCAGTTTTATCTGCTGAGTCATTTAATCAGGTTTAGTTCAGTGATCAGTCTTATCTGCTGAGTCATTCAATCAGGTTTAGTTCAGTGATCAGTTTTATCTGCTGAGTCATTTAATCAGGTTTAGTTCAGTGATCAGTTTTATCTGCTGAGTCATTCAATCAGGTTTAGTTCAGTGATCAGTTTTATCTGCTGAGTCATTCAATCAGGTTTAGTTCAGTGATCAGTCTTATCTGCTGAGTCATTCAATCAGGTTTAGTTCAGTGATCAGTCTTATCTGCTGAGTCATTCAATCAGGTTTAGTTCAGTGATCAGCTTTACCTGCTGAGTCACTCTGATTCTGTTAAATATGATTAATATGGAGGAAGGCGGTCTACGTTCCTCCCCTCACCTCTGGTCATTAATCTGGATCAGGATCCAAAGAACCAGATCCTGGATCCAAGCGTCCTCTGCAGGGAGGCTGGACTCTCCCTCAGAGAGAGGGTGAGGAGCTGGGTCATCAGGAGAGGATCAGAGTAGAGGAGTCAGATGAGGAGGATCAGGCATCTTCACCAGGAGGAGGACCAGGACATCATGGAGGGACCATGTCTCTCTATTTAACAAATTATTAATGATGCTCAGTTTCAATTTATTTCTCTTTTATTTCTTCTCTCTGTAAAGCTCAGTTGTATATTTTTTAAACCCTGTTTCTCCTCAGCATGAAAGAAAAGTGCAGCAGCACAGAGAACCTCTCTGCTTTATGTTAACGATCTGAAGCTAATATAAAATAAAATGAATGACCAGAGATGGCAAAAGTACTCACTTTCCGTACTTGAGTAAAAGTACAGATACTTGTGTTAAAAAATACTCTGGTAAAAGTGGAAGTACTGATTAAACTTCTTTACTCAAGTAAACAGGGTCATCATAGTGGGATATTTTAACATCCATGCTGACATTGAAGGCGATAGCTTAAGAGCAGCCTTTGATGCTATCTTAGACACTATTGGCTTTGTTCAAAATGTGAATAGTCCCACACATTCTCATCTTCATACTTTGGATCTTGTGCTGACATACGGCATAGAATGTGAAGAAATAACAGTATTTCCTCACAACCCTGTCCTCTCTGACCACTTTCTAATAACCTTCAGGATTACTTTAACAGAGTTCTCCTCCCCCAAAAGAAGGTTACATTTTAGTAGATCTTTATCAGATAGAGCAGTTATACATTTTAAAGCATCTGCTTCACTTTCTCTCTCCTCTGTGTCGCTGAGCAGTGCTGCAGAGTGCAAAAGCTTAGCTTATTCCCCTTCACAGGTTGATGATTTTGTTGATGGGGTTGCTAGTTCTCTGCGTACTGCCTTAGACAACGCAGCTCCTTTGAAAATGAAAACCGTTGAAAATAGAAAGCTTGCTCCTTGGTTTAATGCAGAGCTGCGTACTTTGAAGCAAAATGCTAGGAAACTGGAGAGAAAATATCGCTCCACAGGCCTGCAGGAGTCCTTCCTAGTCTGGAAAAATGGTTTACTGCTGTATAAGAGGACCCTTTGTAAAGCAAGAGCAGCATACTTCTCCTCATTAATAGAGGAGAATAAGAATAATCCTAGATTTCTTTTTAATACAGTTGCCAAACTCACCCAGAGCCATAGCTCTGTTGAACCGTCCATTCCACCTGCTCTTAGCAGCAATGATTTTATGGGATTCTTTATAAATAAGATTGATCTTATTAAAAATAAGATCATAAGCACTCCTCTATCCGCGATTGTACCTGAGGTAGTCATGGAATCTGAACCGGGTTTAGACTGATTTGATCCAGTTGAACTTTCTGAATTAGCAAAATTATTGTCTTCATCTAAGCCTTCAACTTGTATGTTAGATCCAGTTCCAACCAGGTTATTTAAGGAGGTATTCCCTTTGATCTCCTCCTCCATTTTAGATGTGATTAATCTATCTCTGTCACAGGGATATGAACCTAAAGCTTTTAAGGTTGCTGTAATTAAACCTCTGCTTAAGAAACCGTCTCTTGACCCAGATGACTTGGTTAATTATAGACCTATATCCAATCTTCCTTTCTTATCCAAAATTCTTGAGAAAGTAGTTGCCAAAAAAGTTTGCGATCACTTCCACCATAATGAACTTTTTGAAGAGTTTCAGTCTGGCTTTAGAGCTCATCATAGCACTGAAACAGCTCTGGTGAAAGTCACTAATGATATTCTCATGGCCTCAGATAATGGACTTGTATCTGTGCTCGTCCTGTTGGATCTTAGTGCTGCATTTGATACAGTTGATCATAATATTCTTTTAGAAAGACTTGAATATTTTGTTGGAATTAAATGAACAGCACTAGACTGGTTTAAATCTTATCTATCTGATCGAATTCAGTTTGTTCATGTTAATGATAGATCTTCAACACGCTCAAAGGTTACCTGTGGAGTACCACAGGGATCAGTGCTAGGACCAATTCTCTTTACTTTATACATGCTCCCAATTGGTAGAGTTATTAGACAGCATGGGATTAATTTCCACTGTTATGCTGATGATACCCAGCTATATCTGTCTATAATCCAGATGAAGCTAACCCATTACATAGATTACAGGCATGTCTGAAGACATGAAAACCTGGATGACTCTTAACTTTCTGCTTCTGAATGCAGACAAAACAGAAGTTATAGTCTTTGGACCAGAGTCTCTGAAAAAGAAGCTGATTAGCCAGTCACTTCATTTGGATGCGATTAAACTGATTTCAGATAATAAAGTAAAAAATATTGGTGTTATTTTTGATCAGGACCTGTCATTTAAATCCCAGATCAAAGAGGTTTCTAGAATTTCCTTCTTTCATCTGAGGAACATTGCAAAAATAAGAAATCTCCTGTCCAGGGGTGATGCTGAGAAACTAGTCCATGCATTTGTTACTTCAAGGCTGGACTATTGTAATTCTTTACTATCAGGAAGTCCACAAACTGTAGTTAAAAGCCTTCAGCTGATCCAAAATGCTGCAGCCAGAGTTCTGATGAAAATAAAAAGAGAGATCATATCTCTCCTATCCTGGCTTCTCTTCATTGGCTTCCTGTTAAATCCAGAATAGAATTTAAAATCCTCCTTCTCACATATAAAGCCTTAAATGGCCAAGCTCCATCTGATATCAGAGATCTGATTGTTCCTTATGTTCCTAACAGAGCACTTCGCTCTCAATCTGCAGGTTTACTAGTGGTTCCTAGAACTTCTAAAAGTAGAATGGGAGGCAGATCTTTTAGTTATCAGGCTCCTCTCCTGTGGAACCAACTACCAGTTTTAGTCCGTGAGGCAGACACCCTGTCTACTTTTAAGGCTAGGCTTAAAACTTTCCTTTTTGATAAAGCTTCTAGTTAGAGTGGCTCAGGTTATCCTGATCTATCTCTATAGTTCTGCTGCTATAGGCTTAGACTGCTGGAGGACATAGGGACCCCTTTTTCATCTTTCTGCTTCATTCTCTCTCTGTTCTCCTATTCTGCAGAATCTGTTAGTTCAATCTCTAACGTTCTGCTCTCTCTGCTTTTCCTCATAGTAGCTTCATCTGGTCTGTTCCTGTTTGGCTGTGACTCCATCCTGGAGAGAAAAATCAGCTGTGCTGCTGCCATCAACACCTTTGTTTCTAGATGTTGGAGCTTGGCCTGTTTTCCAGTGTAGTCCTGTTTCTCTGACTGTGACTAACTGGTTGTGCTCTCTTCATCCTCTGACATGGGAGCTGGCTCGGAGCTCGTCTGCCTGGCTGTGTGTTTCCTGGACGGGGCCGCCTGTGGAGCTGGTTGACAGTTGCCTTTTGTATCTATGCTTCTTTTTCTATGTCTGCTTCTGTCTCCTTGAACCCCAGTGGGCCTCAGCAGATGGCCGCTCACACTGAGCCTGGTTCTGCTGGAGGTTTCTTCCTGTTCAAAGGGAGTTTTTCCTCTCCACTGTCGCTACAAGCATGCTTAGTGTGAGGGATTGCTGAAGAGTCAATGAGTCGATGCAATCAACTGGTTTTCCTTAGATAGAAAACTTTGTATCAATTTGACTGTATGATCTGGTTGAACTGTAAAGTGCCTTGAGATGACATGTCTTGTGAATTTGGCGCTATATAAATAAACTGAATTGAAATTGAATTAAAAGTAACAAAGTACAGGCTTGTAAATTTACTTAAAGTATAAAAGTAAAAGTAGAAACCACTTTTTTCATGCCGTTGCCTACATTTTAAATGGATGTCTGCCAATAGGACTAGATCTCCGTTGTGTTCATTTTCAATCATCTCGTCGTCCATGCTACTATGCTAACGCCACCGCCACCAAGCTACAATGATTTGCCGCCAATGAATCCCGCCGAATCTGTCGATTCATCTTTGTGAGATAACAGCTCGCCAGCTCCCGTCTCACGTCAGAGGAGGAGTAAGCAGATGACTTGCAAAAAGGTGGTAAGAACCAGCGGACGACAAAATTCCAGTTCAAAAGCGTGTAGCGGTTTATTTACTGGTGCGACGGTGAAGACAAAAAAAAACAAAACAAACAAAATACTTTCAAATAAAGAAAACAAAAGCGGCCATTGCAGGCAATACAAAACACTGACAGCCTCACAGCAAGCTGACTTTATATATAGTCTCTCTAAGCAGACCTTCAAAAGCAGTTTCTCCAACCAGTCTCTCCAAGCAGCCCCCCTTAAATAGACCCACCAATAATCAGCCAATTGGGACAGCCCAACTAAACAGGAAGGCAAATCCCCAATAAAGCACAGTTAACATTGTAGAAAACAAAATACAGACAATAGCATCATTCATACAAAAAACATACATATTTATGAAATAGTTTAACCATGCTAACAGTCCCAATTCACCTACTAATTACCATGCTAACAATTATTACATACATTGAAATCCCACTTAACACCCCTGCCCCCTAATAGTCTTTTCCAATGCCCTGGGACAATGGATAAGAGACTGGCTCCGATGCGGTACGTGTTTCCACACGGACCAGTATGCTGACAGACCAAGGGCGAGAATGTGTAATAGGGGGTTTTCAGGTGACGTCATGCTCATGTGACTACTCAGCGCGTCTGCCATATTGGGTGGCAGTCGTTTCGCACCGTTGACCCTGCATTGTATGACGCCTTAGGCAGTATTGACAGTGAAAAATGGTGTAAACGTGTGTAATTGTTGGTTGCACGGCCCGTGGAGGTGGAGATCAACGCTCTTTCTATCGCATACCAGCCGTAGTCGTGGATCAATGTGAAAAAACAAAACAGCTATCTGAACAACGCCGTCACCTATGGCTGACACGGATATCCCGGTCCGATTTGGACGCTGTTAAGCTGGAATACGCCAGAGTCTGCAGTGCTCACTTTGTCACAGGTAATTAACTGTCAAGCATTTAAAACATGTAAGAATATATTAATAATAGGGCTTGGGCGTCATGACGTATTACTTTCCGTGGCCGCAATGTTGACTGCCTCCGCCGCCGCTACTCAGACTACTGCCTATGACTACCGCGTACTGGACTCCCTCTCTCAGCCGTGTTTTAATTTGATTAATTTCACCTTAACTTGATTTCAAACAGCAAGAAAAGGCTCAAATATGTGAGAAACCCGGAGGGTTTAGGGAGGTTTGGCAGTTAACGTTACTAACCAAACCTTTGAAACACAGCAGCTAGTTAAAAGTACATTACATGCCTGAGTGGTTGTTAGCACTAATGGTTAGCACTGTTTGCTGGCTTTATGAGCTGCAGCTCCTGAACCCATCCATTCATGAACTGCACATGAGACTCCAAGGACTTGTAGCTTGGGAACCGTTCTGAAGTATAGGCTCTCACACCACAAACAAGGTAGCCGAAGACGTCTGATATGCAAAACAGTGGCAACAAGTCATTGTTTGGAACTTCATATGGATCCAAATTATTAATAATGTCAACATACCGGTCCCTGGCTTCTCTATTTAATGTGTCCCGGTAAATTTCAGAACCTTTTCGGGATTTTAACATCTTTTTTCTATCTATTCTTTCTCAACTCTACTTCTACGTCTCTTCGTTCAACAACGTTAAGTCAGAGGTATTTTAATGTTGCGTTGCCATCTACATGGCAGCCACGTCCTACAATGCAACGTGGATCCCAAGCCCTATAATTAAACAATATATCTATTTGGGGTTTAGTTAAGCCTGGCTGCAGCCTACAGTGCTACTTGACCTATATTCTGAGGTCAGTGTGTCAATCAGTGTTATTGACAAATTAGAACGATAAAGTTTGTGCTCAGGCATTATTACTATTGTGACTGATAGCTATACAGGTGGTATGTTGTATGCTTATGATAAAATGTACTTATTAAAAACAAATTGATGATAATAATGTAAAATATGTGAACACAATGTTAGAGCTTGCAAAAAAGAACTTGATGTGATAATCTATTTCTATTGCTATTTTGTGACTTTATGGCATTTTCTTTGCTAAGCAACAATGCTTTTTGTTTTCCAGGCAAACCTGCAGCACCCCTCAACTGTGATAACCCGGACTGGGCTCCTAGCCTTCTCCTAGGCCATTCTAAGCTGAAACCAGCTTCAGACCTGACAGCATCCCGGAAAGAGCGTGTGCAGCAG
The DNA here is from genome assembly GCA_030533445.1 of Cyprinodon diabolis. Taxonomy (NCBI): domain Eukaryota; kingdom Metazoa; phylum Chordata; class Actinopteri; order Cyprinodontiformes; family Cyprinodontidae; genus Cyprinodon; species Cyprinodon diabolis. Next base: position 47,591,951 of record CM060075.1, on the reverse strand, counting down.
AGGGCTCATAAAAGGAAGCTATATGATGCTGCTGAGAGCCTTATCTCTCTCAGCAAGTCATTCAAGCCTAACGAGGACTTAGAAATATCAGGTGTGGAGCCACTACCCGATACAGATGAGACTCTGACAGCAGAACCGAACACTGTGGCCTGCCAAACGGATATATCCAAGTCGATCATCGATGGCATGCAGTCAGAACTGAATAGACTGACACAGGAAAATATGGAATTGCGGATTAAGGTTGAAGAATCTACTGTTTGTCAGAGGACTTTTGAAAATGATGATGGCAAAGTTAGGTTTTACACTGGCTTGCCATCATTTACTCTTCTGATGTTATTGTTCAATTATATTTCAGATGAGTTAACCTGTGGACCCAATAGCTGTCTCAACAAATTCCAGCAAATGTTTCTTACTCTAATGAGACTTCGTCTAAACTTATCTGTACAGGATATTGCTTACCGTTTTAATGTGTCCTGCCCTACTGTGTCTCGCACCTTCAGTCATGTTATCAATTTAATGTACCATAATATTGGATTTCTTGTGAAATGGCCGTCCAGGGAGGCATTGTTTGAAAGCACTCCAATGGAGTTTCGGAAACAGTATGGTGTGCGTGTGAGTGCAATTATAGATTCTTTTGAAGTATTTACTGATAGACCAACAGGTTTAATGGCTCAAGCACAGACTTGGTCAAACTACAAGCATCATAACACTGTGAAATTTTTAATTGCCATATGTCCAATGGGTTCAGTCAGTTTTATTTCAGAAGCATGGGGTGGGCGTACCAGTGACAAAGCCATTGCAGAAAAATCTGGGTTCTTAAGTCACATTTTACCAGGAGACATCATCCTGGCTGACCGTGGCTTTGACATAAAAGATTCGGTCGGCTTATTACAGGCCGAAGTAAAGATTCCTGCCTTCATGAAATGAAAGAAACAACTGTCTATGGGTGATGTCATAGAAACTCGAAAAATAGCTCATTTACGCATACATGTAGAGCGGGTAATAGGGGGCATTAGGCAGCGATACAATATGGTGGGTGGGCCTGTACCTCTAGACTATGTGCAAGTTAGAGATCAGAATAACTTGACATTATTAGACAAAATTGCAAAAGCAGCATGTTCTTTATTCAATCTTTCGGATGGAATTGTGTCATTTGATTAGAAATGCAGGGATTGTAGTATCCATGTCACACTTGTATTTTTCATTGTAAATGTAAATAAATATATTTAAGACTCCATACTCAATTTTCTTCATTTTCTTAGTTTATATACAAAGCATGTCATTTAAACTAAAATGTGCAATTTTGTGTTAATATATAAAAAATGTTTGCAGTTTTTATATCAGACTGTTCTTAAGATAGGAAGACAAATTAAAGCCACAAGCGGCGTCGTTCGGCCCTCGCAGCCAAGCGCCAAGGTACTGCTGTGGGTGAATTTGTCCTGCAGGTGGCAGCAAGAGACCACAAACCAAACCATATGATCATTACACTCACCGGCCACTTTATTAGGTACACCTGTCCAACTGCTCGTTAACACTTAATTTCTAAGCAGCCAATCACATGGCGGCAACTCAGTGCATTTAGGCATGTAGACATGGTCAAGACAATCTCCTGCAGTTCAAAGCGAGCATCAGTATGGGGAAGAAAGGTGATTTGAGTGACTTTGAACGTGGCATGATTGTTGGTGCCAGAAGGGCTGGTCTGAGTATTTCAGAAACTGCTGATCTACTGGGATTTTCACGCACAACCATCTCTAGGGTTTACAGAGAATGGTCCGAAAAAGAAAAAACATCCAGTGAGCGGCAGTTCTGTGGGCGGAAATGCCTTGTTGATGCCAGAGGTCAGAGGAGAATGGCCAGACTGGTTGGAGCTGATAGAAGGGCAACAGTGACTCAAATAACCACCCGTTACAACCAAGGTGGGCAGAAGAGCATCTCTGAACGCACAGTACGTGGAACTTTGAGGCAGATGGGCTACAGCAGCAGAAGACCACACCGGGTGCCACTCCTTTCAGCTAAGAACAGGAAACTGAGGCTACAATTTGCACAAGCTCATGGAAATTGGACAATAGAAGATTGGAAAAACGTTGCCTGGTCTGATGAGTCTCGATTTCTGCTGCGACATTCGGATGGTAGGGTCAGAATTTGGCGTCTACAACATGAAAGCATGGATCCATCCTGCCTTGTATCAACGGTTCAGGCTGGTGGTGGTGGTGTCATGGTGTGGGGAATATTTTCTTGGCACTCTTTGGGCCCCTTGGTACCAATTGAGCATCGTTGCAACGCCACAGCCTACCTGAGTATTGTTGCTGACCATGTCCATCCCTTTATGACCACAATGTACCCAACTTCTGATGGCTACTTTCAGCAGGATAATGCGCCATGTCATAAAGCTGGAATCATCTCAGACTGGTTTCTTGAACATGACAATGAGTTCACTGTACTCAAATGGCCTCCACAGTCACCAGATCTCAATCCAATAGAGCATCTTTGGGATGTGGTGGAACGGGAGATTCGCATCATGGATGTGCAGCCGACAAATCTGCGGCAACTGTGTGATGCCATCATGTCAATATGGACCAAACTCCCTGAGGAATGCTTCCAGCACCTTGTTGAATCTATGCCACCAAGAATTGAGGCACTTCTGAAGGCAAAAGGGGGTCCAACCCGTTCCTAGCATGGGGCACCTAATAAAGTGGCCGGTGAGTGTATGTTGACTGTTTGGTATCCATATTATGTATAAGTTGGCAAGTAGGTGAACTTTGACCCCTGCTAACCCCCCTTCAGCATTTTCAAAAACTCACCGTTTCGATAACTTTAGATTGGGCATGCCTTATGATCAGACTGACTGAGTTTAAAGCTGATCACTTAAAAAGTCTGGGAGGAGTTCATCACATTCCATTGCTATTTTCATCAAATTTCAGCTGAAAATCAGACCTTCAACCTTAAATGGCTGACTTCCTGTGATAATTTCACCATGACGTTAATTCGAGCGTCTTGTTGAGCTCTACAGCTACGCCATGTGACGACCTTAAAATACAACATTTTTAAACAGTCTTGATGCACCTGCCAAGTTTGGTGAGTTTTTGAATATGATAAAGCCCCCAAAAAGGCCCCTCTTTAGGGGGGCAAAACCTTAACAATAATAATAATAATAACAAACATTACAGATACAATAACTAGACTATTTTTAGGTTAATATAATTTATTAACAACATAAATGACATAAGGTACATAACATCAGTGAACGTGACAGTATATCTCACATCAGGTTACTTAGTGTGTCATATATACAATCTTATGAATAGTAACCTTTCATATCGGTAAGAATTGAAAATTAAATACCATGAAGTGAGTGAGCTCAGCTGTAGGCTTGATGGTGGCCTGGTACCAGACCACCTCCAAGCCTACAGCTGAGAACACCTTGCTTACAGATAAAGTTATGGTACAATACGGCACTTAGGACACACCCACTTACCTTTGGGCATACGCTTCAACTTCACACATTCCATGTGGAACCATTGTCCCTCACACATGACATTTCTGCATGGCACCATGTTAGACTGTGCTTGTCCCCCACCACACAGACAGAACTGATCAACATTTCTATTCTGTTTGATGGGGGAGAAACACAGCTTGTCCCTCTTGGTAAAGTAATTGCCACACAGCTCTAGACGCAGGACTTTCTGGAAGAATGTCTTGCTCTTACAGCAAACATTCTCCCACAAAGTGCTGTCCGGAAGAATCCTGAGGACAAGCATGGCCTCACGTGTCCAGACAACAAAGTCGCAGTAGGCCACCTCACACAGATGGATTTGTGTCTGTACTTGATAATAGTACTAATGTGATATGTTCAGCCGCAGACCATCAGAGGTTGTCTCTAGGCAGGGGTGTTCTTCCGGGCGATTCACAGTGTAGGGGCACTTAATCTCTACCACCCCTCGTCCACAACACTCGCATGACACCAGAGCGTCAGGCGATGCACCGAGTTCAGGGTGGGTGGGGTTTATCACCAGTCCACTGGCAGACAACACAGCAGTGGTGTGTTGCAACTTATGCATGTTGAAATAAGCCAGCTTGGCCTCTTCTTCATGTGCCTTTCCATGCTCTGTTGCAGGAACACACAGTTTGTTATTGTCCGGATGGCACAGGGCCCTCACCAGACTTGGTGAGGGCTTCTCTAATGATGTATGGCATGCAGCCTTCATAGATGAAGCAGTCACTCGTCCAGCACGGAAGACATGCCATAACTTTGAATCCGCCTGAGCTCTAGTAGCCTCTTCAATATGTTTAGCTTGCTCCGGAGTGACGCTTATACTGATCTCAGCACAGACTTCCTCCAGATCAGCCCTACTCATAGCCTGGTATTTTACATCCTTCAGATCAACTAAAGGTGCGGGGTACTTGCTAGTTGTCGCTTTAGGGCGGAAGGCAGCAGCAAAGTCATCACAGGCAGCCAGTACAGCTGCTTTAGGCCTCAGCTTGCTGAGGGCTGTGAGGAACGCCTCCTGCTTTTCGCTGGTTTTAACAGCCACATGCTGAGCAGGTCGCACACGAGCAGGTGTGGAACTCACTTTTGGCGACGGAAGCGAGAGCGCTGCTATACTATCATTAAGTTTCTGACGTTTGCTCTTGGCAGAGCTAAAGTCTATGTCGGATACTGACGCCCTAGGAACATCCTTCACACCCCCTGGGAGAAGCCAGTACGCCTTTGATTCAGTCACTGTCTTTGATGCACGTATCTTGGTAGCTGCCTCTAGCTGAAATAGCATGGCAGCGACATGGGTACAGGTGCGAGGTACGAGGCCATCCTGCTTGGCAAGAATCCACGGATGTGTTGCTGTAGCACGGACACTTTGAGAGTGAAGGACCTGAAATTAAAATAAGAACAGTTTTAATATTGCATTTTTTTTAAATGAACTGTTATTTAACAATTACATTAACAAATTGTCATAATTTTTCTCTTTCTGATTACTTGTGATTTAATAGTCTGATTATTTATCATGCATAATGCAATTCTGTAAGTGTAAGGCCCCCCTTGCTGTTGAACAAATTGGTTTAAAGTGTCACTGTAACATGCATAAACTAGGGCTGTCAATCGATTAAAAAAATTAATCTAATTAATTACATACTCTGTAATTAATTAATCTAAATTAATCCATATAATTTTTGCTGTGAAAGTATTTTAAATAATTAAAGTCAAATCATTCAATGAATAATCAGCATTAGATCAATTAAAGTTCAAAAACTCTTATTCATATTTCATGCCTTCAGACGTTTTAACATGTGTTGTTGTGGCATAACACCGTGGCAAAACGGGTGAATTAGAGCGTGCTTTTAATTTATACCACACAGAGGCATTCCAAATCGTTGGATGTACGTTTCTTTCGTTTACCGAAGGACGAAGAAAGAAATGGATATTTTCAGTGAAAAAGGACCCAGGCAGACAAATCCCAATGGACTGTGGGAGCCGTCCTACCCCGACAGAATTTGCAGTCTACACTTCATCTCTGGTAAATACAACTTAATTTTGCACTGGTCATTGTTCTGCTTAAATAATTAAAGCTGCGAGCGGCGTCGATCGGCCCTGCAGCCAAGCGCGTTCGCGCACCGCCGGCCGCCGGCCGTTAGCCACCTAGCATAGCGAGCCCTGCGTCGGATTGTTTACATTTTTACCATCTTATTAAAACTCACCCGTCCACGTATGATGGCGATTTCCTTCATGTACATCACTTCGACATCTCGTACCCAACCAGATGTGAACTGGTTGTGAGCCTCTAGACCCTTGTACGCTCTCATTTCCTCAAGAGTGTGCAGAGGGTTTTCACCGAACACCAGGTAATGCACTATGTCGCCGTGCTCTACATTTGGCCAATCATCTGGATTAGTGCTAAACAAGGCACCGTGGAGGGCATAGGGGTCCATATGGTCGATCACGGAACATTTCCTCAGATATGTTCCATGATGTGGTGGCTCTAGCGTGCTGGCGTACTTATCCATTCGCGACATGATATATATGATATAGGATAATATGCCACCCAAGATGGCGGACCGGGAGCTGGCCAGTGACGTCACTGAAAACCCCCTATTTGACTGGGAAGTTTTATTGCCGACTACGGAATGTATATTAAAGCTGTCGCCGTGGGTACCTTCAGAGTTTGCTACGCTGGTGAGTAAGTAAAGTGTTGAATGAAAGGTGACGTTGTAATTTCGGAACTAGTGTAAATTACCGGGTTTTAGTGTAAATTGCCGCCGCCATGACGGCCGGTCTGTGGTGCATGCTGGGAAATGTAGTGAAGGATGTGATGCTGTTTGTGATAGACGGCGGCTACACTTTAGGAACAGAAACGGCTCCGTTTCACAATCTTGCAGTGGTGCGTCAAATGCAACGTAGATTGAATTTGGTATTGATGACGTGAAAAATAATAACGGTAACTCCATTGAAATGATTCAAAACTAAAGTAACGAGACAATTTTTTAAAAATGTAAGGAGTAGAAGTAAAAAGTCGCCATAAAAATAAGTAGTAAAGTAAAGTAAAAATATCAGAAAAATCTACTTGAGTACAGTAGCGAAGTATTTGTACTTCGTTACTTCCCATCTCTGCCTGCCTGTCCACCCTCTGGAGCTCTCAAGCCGAAGCCCCCCCATCTCAGCTGTAGGTCCATCAGCCTCCACTCTTAGAGCGCCCCCACCCTTAGAGCGCCCCCACCACCTTTTATCGCAGAGTTACACCCTTGTCTGGGTGGTATGGATCAGTGAGTGGATGTCTCGCTCATTCTTAGCGTCCAGCTTGATGTCATCCATGTTGGGGAGGTGACTGATGGTGGCCCCCTTCCTGGATCTGTCAGTGTTTGGTTGATCTTTGCGGACCCAAAGGCAGAGGCAGGGAGGCAGAGGTGAGTTATTGGAGTTTTAATTGAAAGATCACAGTTAACAGAGACAGGAATCCAAAAATCCAACTTACAATGTTAGACTAACCAGAACCATGGAGACATCAGGGAGAACGAGCACGAGGAGTCAGGGAAAGACGAGGACAGACGAGGAACCAGCTCTGAGGAACTGCAGGGAGAGTATTTATGGCTGACTGATCAAAGGCAGGACTAACGAGCTGATTGGGAGCAGGTGTGAACAGAGGCTTCTAGAGAAGAGCTAGGGAAAAAGAAACCAACACTAGAGGGCAACCAAGAACAGCCTAGGAGGTCAAATAATCCAGAAACACAACAAAATTTAAATTAATTAAACCAATAAAGCTAGAAAACAAAGAAAAACATGAATCAACATGAAACTGAAAAATCAAAGAAAACTTTATAGAACCAAGACCATAAAAGTACCTGCCAGCTGAGGGGGGTACACTTGAGGCCGCCCTCCGGGGGCGACGGACGAGGGCCTCTATAAAGACTCAAACTCACTGCGGATCCAGACATTTGAATTGAGGAAGCTTCCTGGAGATGTGGAGAAATGTCTTCAAACCTTGGAAACCAAGTCCAGTGGATATTATTTTTATTTTTATGGAATGACTATGACCTGGATGACTGAGAACCTTCATCAGCATACGTCCATTTATTTTACTCATCATAAGGGGTGTTTGGGGTGCTCTTTGTCTGGTCCCTCACCTATAGGACCTGTCTGCCTTGGGTGACCCCACCAGGGGGCATAAAGCCCCCAGACAGCATAGCTCCTAAGGTCATTGGGACACTAAAACCCCCCACCACGACAAGCTGGCAGCCCAGGTAGGGTTTCCATGTTTTAACTGACTGTTCTGATATTTATAAGCCTGACAGGATATATTTATCTGATATTTGAAATACATTTCTCAGTTAAAATAATGCAATAGCTGACCAGTAACAACAGGAATATGGAGATCTGAAAATAAATTCTAGAAATCCAGAATGTTTATTCTAGATGCAGAGAATGACATTTAGACAATGGAAAAAAATTAGTTTTCAGATATCAGGAATACATATTCAGTAAAAGTAATAAATATGTAACGGCTTGCCGTAAACTGTTATGACCACCTTAATATTACTGGTTTATTTCTTAAATGGAAGTAGATCAATAGATCCAATTAGGTCTAATCCCCTGTCGGCAGGTGAAGATGGAGGATGAAAATGTTCTAACAGGTAGGACCTGTTCATCTTCTCGTAGGTTCCTCCTCAGGTTGATTCTTCTTCTACACAGTAAATACTGAGTGTCTGACTGAGCTGCTGTTTTCTATGATGCTGTTATCATCAATGTTCTCTCACTGATTTAATCCAGCTCTGTTAAAGAAGTCTGGAATGCTGCTGATGAGGACCCATCAGGACTGGATGTCTGGGATGGATTAGGAGGTGAAACGGTAGAACTGAGAAAGAGAACTGAATATTAAAGTCATCCAGACGCTCTGAGAATCTTCTTCCAATAAATATTAAATTATGTGTTCATTAATGCAGATCATTCTTTAATAAGATCCTCGTCTGAAGGAGAAGATATGTTTGGGTTTAAAACCTACTGTGTCTGACGGATCTACTGACTGATTTTATTAAAACTACTAGAACTGATTAAATCAGGGAAGGAAACAATGAAACTGACGTTAAGTAAACTCTCTTTGTGAAACGGAAAACTCCCTGATTTAGTTTTGTAGAAAACTTTAATAGAATAAAATACTTAACTGGATCAATCTGGATCAATCTGGATCAATCTGGATCAATCTGGATCAATCAGGATCAGCTCAGACGCTCCGTTTCTAAATGATTCTCTCTTTATGGGAAGGACTAATACTTTCCTGCAGGTGGCGCTCTTCTTGCAATAATCCTCTGTTCTTAAACTGTTCCACCCGTCTCCTGCTGACTGATGAGTCATCAGCTGCGGTGTTTCTGATTGGCTGTTCCAGCCTGTGTTCTCCAGTCTCAGTGGATCGGATCATGTTCCTCACAGAGACTCTGATCCATCAGGAGCCTCAGAGGATCATTTACAGCTCAGAGTTATTATCAGGCTCTGATCCTCAGTTACTGATCAACTGCAGCAGGTCACATGATCATCCCTCAGATTATTATTTTATAATCTAAGCCGGGATTTCATAGGGTTCATCCTGACATTATAAAAGATACGATGAGATAAGGAACATCTTTACTGGAGCTCTGGAAATGAGCTGAGACAGAAAACATGAAACACAGACATGGAAAAAACAAAACTTTAAACAATAATAAAGCCTGAATAAGGAAAAAGATGGACTTAGCATCGTTAGCCGTTAGCATCTGTTTATCCATCCCAGGGTCAAAGGTTAACTCTGCAGGATCCTGTCAGCTTTTCTGTCCTGGATTCATCAATAATCTGTATAATATTAATTAAATGCAAACTTTGGTGAATTTAATCACTATTAAAGTCTGCATGATGTTTAATGCTTTATATCTCAACCCTTTGATTTTTCCTGCTGTTTCAAACTATTTCTCTTCAGTTCTCGTTTATCTTAATTCTACCTTTTACCTTTTGGTTGTTTGAACTTCTGCTTTGAACAGTTTTTATTGTCTTGTTTTTCTGTTTCTTTAATTGCTTCTCTGTCGCACCTTAAACCGTTTTTGGCTGATGTCGATCATAAAGCTGTTTGAGTTCCTGGAATATGCCTTATAAATCCGATTAGACCTTGAAATGATGTCCACTGGTTTTATTACTTGGAACCAAATGTCCCCACAGCAGAACAATAAAGGTTTTATTTTATCGGATCTTTTCTTTCATCATGAAACCGACCTAATCTCTATGAGAAGCTCAAAGGAAGGCAGCGTTTCCAGTTGCTTCCACCCAAAGGTCTCCATCTTCAGTAGATGTTTTGCTGTCATTCCATCCATCATCTGAACCCTTTAATATTTTTATCTCCATCTTATGGTTCTGGTTTCATCCAGGCAGATGTGGCTGGACAGTATTCTCTCTGTCTGAAATGTTCTCAGTTATTCTCAGGATGAACATTATCAGGTCCAAATGTGTCTCAGTCTCTAAAACACTCTTAATGTGAGTTTGTTTAGATTTCATATTTTAATCCAGGTTAATCTGAAAACATGAGTAATTCCTCCACAGCTCTTCTTCTACAGGTGGGGTGAGAGTTTTTATCAAATGTGATGTTTATCAAACTTTGCAATCAAACTCCCTCCATGTCAGACTGTTTGGTACTGCAGGTCCTGACCTGAATGTTTCCTCACACTCAGCATCTATCATTAGAATATCTGCATCTGCTCTCCCCTCATGGGTGCAGGAGGCAGCAGAACGTCTCAGCTGTAACAGCAGCTGGGTTGGTCTCCAGTCTTAGTCCAGGTTCATACTGGGTCAGGCAGGTGAAGCTTCTCAGTCATCCAGGTCAGAGTCATTGGAAAAAATCAATCCACTGGACTTTGTTTCCAAGTCTGAAGACGTTTCTCTTCCATCCAGGAAGATTTTTCAGTTCAAAATGTCAGAAATAGGGTTTAGTTCCAGGTTTTATAGAGCGGACCAAAAACAAATCCTTGTTTTTGTTTAGAAAACATGCAAATTGAACCAGAAGAACAGCCCCACCCCTTAGGAATGAGGAGACATGTGGGTACTTTGTTAGCCTGAAATACTTGATACTGGTCCATCCCTCTGGGGGGGGGGGGGTCGTTAGGGTCGTTATTGGCCTGGCTGACCAGGTGAGATGTTTAGGTCCCTGCATGGCGATGAGGATGATGATAGCGGGAAGGAATCAACTCTATCGCTGCTTTGGAGGTTTTTGAAAGCTGAAATTCCTTCCTTCCTCTCAAACCACCTGTCTTCTTTGTCCAGAATGTGGACATTCTGGTCCTCCAAAGAATGTCCTTTGTCCTTCAGGTGTAGATGCAGAGTCTTGTCCAGAGGAGGGCGCTCTCCTGTGTTGGGCCGTGCGTCTGTGGAGAGGTTGTTTGGTTTCTCCAATATAAAGATCAGATCATTCCTCCCTGCATTGACCTGCAGACACTCTGCTCAGATTAGGTCTTTAGGAGGAACTGGTCTCTGTTTCAGGGTCTGTTTGGTTTTAAATGTTCTGGGATTTAATTTTTGGAGAAACTCCTCTGGAGTTCCTCAGAGTTTCCAGCAACACAATGGGATGGAGATGGTTTTAGGTTTAATCTTCTCACCGTTATGTTCTGCAGTGTGTCTTTGGATTTCCTTGCAGATTTGACAATCGCCCAGTTTTCGGTTCAATTTGCATGTTTTCTAAGTCTTAACAAGGCTTCGCTTTGGGGCATTTTATTAGCTTGGAACTAAACACTAACCAGACATTTGACCTGAAAAAGCTTCCTGGATGGGAAACATCTTCAAACCTGGAAAGAAAGTCCATTAAATTGAACTTTTATTTTTTAGAATTGGGTCATGGTGAGGCGTTTTGTCTTTCTCATGTGATGTGATATGATTGGTTAAAAGCCCTAAGGTGAGCTCACCGTCTCAATGACCAGGCAGCGGTCATGGAGTCCTGGAAGCATCAGGATTCAGGGTTTGATGCAAACAGAGACCTGCTGGTTTACAGCAGAGGTTCCTAAACTGATCAGCTTCTCACTGAAATAAAACCAGGTTAGCTTCATGTATGAAGGTAGATTGGTTTCTTTATTATTCACTTTAAGAAAAGGTTGCTTTAATAAAAAAAAATATATTTTCAATTAAAAACACCTTCACTTCAATGAAAAAAAAATGTATTTGAATGCAAAAATATATTTGAGAGTCAAAAAGCTATTTGAACACTTTTTTCTTTGATTAGAAATGTTTTCTTTAATAAAAGTCAAAGTTACTTTTTTAATTAAAGTAACATTGTTTTTAGATTGGACCATATAATTAGCAGGACATTTGTGTCTTTAGTATTCAATCAAAAAAGAAGCTGCTTCATACAAACAAACAAAATCAATAAAAAGTAACCTAAGTGAAAAAAAAAATCAATGTTTTCAATCATAGAAAATAGTTTTTGAATGCAAATTAAATACTTGAAAAAATTTCAAAAACTGCATTTCTTATTAAAAAAATGTTCTGTTTGATGGAGGTAATATTTTTAGTGTATAGTCCTTACATGGTGAGGACATTTATGTATTAAAGCTACAGTGTGTAACTTTTAGCGACATCTAGCGGTCAGACTGCAGACTGCAGCAACATGAACATCTCCCCCCCACCGCTTCTCCCCCCCAACAGTACGGCGAGCGTTACGGGACAAAATGTCTTCCACGACGTCCGCATCACCTACCTTCTCAAGTGATGAGGTTTGTTTACATAGATCATTTTAATACTGCCATCTATTGTTCAGTACCGTCTCAGTTCATCTCTCTCAACTTGCCGTAGTTACTTTCGAGCGTAATGGTAACATATTATACATAACATAGTTATGTATAATATATTACATTTCTGACTGTATATCCCTGTAATTATTACACACTGTAGCTTTAATCATTCACTTTCAAAAAAAGGTGTGTCAATCAAAATGTTTTCAATCAAAGAAAAAACTTTTCAAATGGTAAAAAAACCCTCAGTAAATAAGGTTTTTTTAAGTGAAAAAAGCTTCAAAGTGTTTTTTTTGATTGAATAACTTTGACCCAACCGTCCTGCAGTGGGCGTGTGCTTCTCTATTGGTTTATTGATTGACAAGTGTCTAAACCAACCACGTCGTCTTTCTGACGAAGAGGTGATGTTCTCCATCCAGCTCAGGCTTTATGCTGAGCTGTTAGTAAGCAGATAAAACAGGTGGAAAATAACTGCTGTCATGTTATTATCCTATTCTGATGATATTTTCATTAAGTTGGAAGCTTAATAACTTAGTTTACGTTGATGAATTTATGTAAGGTTTAATATCTAAACAGGCTAGCATAGTGCGCGAGCGGCTAGTTGATAGCATTCGCTGATGTCGCTCCTCACAGCAGCTTGCTACATGCTAATGCTCCAATGTTATACTGAATAACCTCATTATTGATCAAAAACAGACAAACGCCCGCAGCTCTGCCTGTTTATTATGCTTTTATTATAAGAGCGGGATACAGGCTATTATGCTGTTGTTACGTTGAGCTCCTCCCACCCCCCATACCGCTAAATCTACACCCTCCGCTCCGCCCGCTGCGCTGCATTCCACCTGTGCAAAGCCAAGCCTACAGCCTCCACGGTTCCTCCCTTCCTGCTTCGCTCAGACTTCCTCTGAGCTCAGGGAGAGCAGCGCCATATTATTATTATTATTAAATTCATAGGAAATAAACGCTTCATTTAATATGACATCATTAAAACTATAAGTAATCAATCAGACACGTTTCTGGGCAAACACGTTCTTTTCATTGTGGATGTTAGTAACAGAGGATAATGAGGATCATCAATGTTGGTTTGTTCTCTGCCTCCAAACTCAGCGTCTCTCCATCCAGGTCTGGGATTTTATCTTGAAGTTATCAGATGCGCTCTTCGAAGTAGTTGTTGTGGATTTAATTAAACTTTTAAGCCTCTGAGTATAAAATAAATATTCTGATCTAGATGAGAAACCTGGTTCATTAATAATCTTGCATCCAATAGTTTCATTAAATGTTCTTAGTTTTTATATCAAACTTATGCTTTTATTTGTAGTTACTGGTCTGTTATTACTATATTTTAATGTTCCCTCAGTTTTCTATTTCTTTGCTCATCTATGCAAGGTAGCTCTATGACTATGTTTAAGGTTTCTATAATCTAATACCATTCTACGTTTATGAAGCAAATAATGACGTATTTTGTACTAAACTATGAAATAATTTCTATATCTTTGGTTTTAGTCTGTGGCTGGCAGGACGTCTCAAAGGAAGCTCCAGAGCTCCTGTCTCTGGACTCGTCCCATCGTCTCCCAGAGGCTGAGTTCATCCCATCTGCTGAGTATTAATGACTGGATTCGCCTCACATTGATGAATGTTATGATGTTGCTGTGATTTATAGGGAAAATTACCAGAACGACAGAAGTTGCACATGGACAGATCTTGTTTTACACTTAAATATATTTTTTGTAAAGCATGATGTAATGCATCAGTGTTGAAACAACACATTTAAGCATGTCTGTATTCAATTATTAGTGAAGTCAAAATATGGGGCAATTAAGCTCAAACTGTACTAATAAAAACTTGACTCATAATGTTTTTTGCTATTTTTGTAGTAGAGCCAGTCCTATGCTCTGCTGTCATCCAATGAGGCCCTGAGGGCCAGACTGAGGGAAGCCATGGATAGGATGGAGAGTCTGGGATGAGAGAGGAGGACAGAGAGAGGAGGACAGAGAGAGGAGGACAGAGAGAGGAGGACAGAGAGAGGAGGACAGAGAGAGGAGGACAGAGAGCTCTGGGAGAGGTCTTCTGGAAGATCAGAGAGGAGAAAATCACTAAGGAGGAGCTGAAAGAGCAGCTTGAAACATACTCAGCTAGAATAAATAAAAAATGTAGAACGCATCTTTAGAACTCCTATTACGGAATGGATGATGATCATTTTCAAGCCATGTCTGGGACAAACACAGAGTATCAGACATTCTTAAGACATTTCCATTTCTAAAGTGCAGCAGTGATCAAATGTAAACATGGTGATCAGATTTAAACGTAAGACTGAGATGATTTACAGTTTTTTCTAACATTCAGCTTTTTTTCTCCATTTATCCATCAGTTCATCAGTGTGATGGCGGTGGGGAAGAAGCTGCTGCAGAACCTGCTGGTCCTGCATTGAATGCTGGGAAGCCTCTTCCCAGAGGGCAGCAGGGAGAACAGTCCATGGTGGGGGGGTGAGGGGTCATTGATGATGCTGAACGGTCTGATCAGGTCTATCACCTGCTCACTGTGAGGAACAGCGGGGGGCTGATGGTTCATTCTAAGGGTGCAGTAACAGCAGTGAGATCAGCTGAGTGTTTTGTTCACCTGATGATGTCACGACACCCTGAGAATGTAGACTTCATCTGTCAGGATGTCCATGTGGCTTCAAGATCTGCCCGCAGCCGCTTAGCGAGCAGTGAAGTAGAAGGTCTGGAGGTGAAACTAAAATAAATGGCCCCCGCTACAGTGTGAAATCCATGAATAACCCCTACCAATCACCAAAGACTGTCCGTGTACGTCAGTCATGGTCCCCCTGTGCGCGTACCCTGACAAATGAATGAATCGACCCCCCAATGCTCGTGCAGGACGCCATGGCTGGAAGCTAGCCACTGCTATGCTACGTTCACACCTAAAGCAGCAGGAGCAGCAGAAACGCGCGTCCTGCTTCATTTCTGATGCTCGTACCAGTTTAGTTCTGACGCGCGGCTGAAGCGTCTCTGCTGCTCCAGCTGCGCGGTGGTAAAGTGGCTCTGATGCGCGGTGGGCGGAGCTACTCTATCCTATGGCGGCTATATTAGCTGTGATCAGCGGGTAGAAAGTAGTTAGAATCTATGTTGAAGTGAGAAAGTCCTCCTGAAAACATGGTCTGCAGTCAGTTCATCCAGATTACCATCCTGCCTTCAAAGATTATTTCTCTGTGGGAGCCGCTCAGACCCCCACATACCGGCGCTGCGCTGTCACTGGGAATCCCCAGCAGCAGCTGCCTCAGGCCCGCTGCCTCTTGGGGGTTTTCCCCTCCTGTTGGTGGCGGCTGGAAGTAGATGTTAGCGTTTTTCAGGTCTGTGCTACAAACTGCAGGCAGCAGGATAATAAAGCCAACATATTCTGCCGGCAGGTTTCTACATTCTAAGTTAATTTAGGCGTTAATAAACTGTTTCAGAGGAGTGATCATAGCGCTCTGCATCAGCAGTGCTGCGTCTGACTCCCTGCCAGCTCCCAGATCAGAGATGCGCTGCTCCTGCTGCTCTAAACGCGCTGCGGGACCTTTAGCTGCGCTGTGATGCACGTCAACCATTGACTTTGCATGTAAACTATCTGCTTTTCTGCCTCTGCTGCTTTTGGTGCGAACGTTACATTATTTTGCTGTTAGCTTGTGTCACAAGCACTCAACCTCGGCTTGTTTCATTCCCGATCTCATCTGAACACCTCCAGAGACATTATGCGCGTTCATGTGTTTCGCAGGCGTTGGTTTGAGGGGTGGTCTGAAGGGAGACGCATTGTTGTGTAAGTTAATAAATAAAGCTTGAAACCATTTTCCAAGATCTCCTACAGCACCCTTAATGGAAAAGATGACCAGAATAGTCACAGCTTGCAAAACTATTTCAGCCCTGCAGTAACAGGGCCAGGTTAGATTCCTTTAACTATTTTTATTATTTACCAGAATAAAGTCAGGAGAATGAAGCCAAATGGATACAGAAATAAACTGTAATATTACAAAAATAACAATATCACAAATATAAAGTATATTGTGAGATTAAAGTCCCTCTGATAGTGTTTAAGAGTCTGAGTCTACCAGCAGATTTGCCCCATTCAACATGGCGGACGCTCTGACTCATCTGCAGCAGAAACAGACCCCGCCTCACCAGGGGTCCAGGTCTATGATGTCTATGGGCATAAAGCTGGCTGGAGAACATGGCGTCTTTGTTAGAAAGACTTCATGGTTGGTTTGGACACTTGTCAATCAAACATGTCTGACCAATAGAGAAACACCCGCCCACTGCTACCTGAGTGAAGTTGGCCCCCCCACCTTCTTCAAATCAGACAAAATTAGTGTCAAACGTTTGTGCAGCAAAAATTTTCGTTTGTGCTGCTTTGGCTTTGAAGATTTGAAGAAAGTGGGGGGGCTGGTTGACCTTTGATGACCTTTAGAAACATCTCTTTATATCTTTAAAATGAAAGCGGCCAAACAAAACTTTTTGCTGCCCAAACGTAGCACAAACGTTTGACACCAATTTTGTCTCATTTGAAGAAGGTGGGGGGGGGGGCTGGTTGACCTTTTGACCTTTACAATTTCATTAATATCTTCAAAGCCAGACAGCACAAATGACAATTTTTGCTGCACAAACGGAGCTGAGTTAATTGACACCTATTTCGTCTGATTTAAATAAGGAGGGGGGGCTGGTTGACCTTTGATGACCTCTAGAAATATTTCTTTATATCTCTAAAACAACAGCGGCACAAACGAAAATTTTTGCTGCACAAACGTTTGACACTAATTTTGTGTGATTTGAAGAAGGGGGGGGGGGACTCAGGTCCCACACCTGGATGATTGGGTCAAAATTATTCACTCAAAAAATAAAAACCACTTTAAAACTTTTTCACTTAAAAAAAGTTATTTTGCATTTGAAAAGTTTTTCTTTGATTGAAAACATTTTGTTGATTCAAACACCTTTTATGGAATTGAGTGAATAAGACAGAAATGTCCTTCCCATGTTAGACCCAAACACTAAAAACATGACTTCCATTGAAGAGAACATTTTCAATAATAATGATAATAATCAGACGCAGCTTTTAAATTAAAATGATCCTGATCATCCTGGAGCTGCAGCTGATTCTGCTTCACTCTGGTCCCGCCTCCTCCCTCCTTCCAATTAACCTCCACTGCTCTCACCTGTGGCCACCTGTTATAAGCTCCGTCTGAATCCAGTGCATCAAACTAATGTTTTATTTGCATTAAAAACTATTTTCTATGGTTGAAATGTTTATCTTTTTATTGAAGTTACTTTTTTATTGATTTTGTTTTTTATTTGTTTAAAGCACCTTCTTTTTAGATCGAATGATAAAAACACAAATGACTCCTCCCCATTTATCTGGTCCAATCACAGAATGTTAGTCCAATTAAAAAAGTTGCTTTAAAAATAATAAAACTTTATTTCTATGGAAGAAAACTTTTCCAGTCAGAGACAAGAGGTGTTCAGCAGAGGATTTTTTTGACTCAGCTATATTTTTGCATTCAAATACTTTTTTTCTTTAATTATATTTTGTTTTTTCATTGAGGTGAAGGTGTTTTTTATTGAAAATATATTTTGTGATTGAAGCAACCCTGTTTTTAAATTGAATAATAAAGAAACTAATCTACCTTCCTCCTATGAGTTAGATATTCAGTTATCAGATCTGAGATGATCCTGTGCTTCACTCTCAGCCCAAACCTGTGATTCCTTCCTAACAGCTGATATTCTAACAATCATCTCTCTCTGTGAGGCTGTGATGGCGCCTCCTGCTGACTGATGAGTCATCAGCTGCGCTGTTTCTGATTGGCTGTTCCAGCCTCTGTTCTCCAGTCTCAGTGGATCAGATCATGTTCCTCACAGAGACTCTGATCCATCAGGACCTTTACAGGCTGATTGTTTTCCTTACAGGCTGATTGTTTTCCTTACAGGCTGATTGTTTTAGTTACAGGCTGATTGTTTTCCTTACAGGCTGATTGTTTTAGTTACAGGCTGATTGTTTTACTTACAGGCTGATTGTTTTAGTTACAGGCTGATTGTTTTCCTTACAGGCTGATTGTTTTAGTTACAGGCTGATTGTTTTACTTACAGGCTGATTGTTTTAGTTACAGGCTGATTGTTTTCCTTACAGGCTGATTGTTTTACTTACAGGCTGATTGTTTTAGTTACAGGCTGATTGTTTTCCTTACAGGCTGATTGTTTTACTTACAGGCTGATTGTTTTACTTACAGGCTGATTGTTTTAGTTACAGGCTGATTGTTTTCCTTACAGGCTGATTGTTTTAGTTACAGGCTGATTGTTTTCCTTACAGGCTGATTGTTTTCCTTACAGGCTGATTGTTTTACTTAAAGGCTGATTGTTTTAGTTACAGGCTGATTGTTTTACTTACAGGCTGATTGTTTTCCTTACAGGCTGATTGTTTTACTTACAGGCTGATTGTTTTAGTTACAGGCTGATTGTTTTCCTTACAGGCTGATTGTTTTACTTACAGGCTGATTGTTTTAGTTACAGGCTGATTGTTTTACTTACAGGCTGATTGTTTTCCTTACAGGCTGATTGTTTTACTTACAGGCTGATTGTTTTACTTAAAGGCTGATTGTTTTACTTACAGGCTGATTGTTTTACTTACAGGCTGATTGTTTTACTTACAGGCTGATTGTTTTACTGTGAAATTTGATAAATAATCATTGCTCTGATCCTGAGTTACAAACCAACCAACCAAGATTATCATCTCAGATTATGATCCATAGATGGAAGCCAGGATTTTATCCTGACGTTACAGGATGAGATTAGATAATAGAATCCATCACCGTCCCACTAGTTTGGAAAATGGATTCAGTCTAATATCTACTGTTTGTTCATCCTGTAGATCAACGACTGGATGAAAAACCTGGTTTCCCTTAGAAACTTTGATCCTTTAATCTGGTTGATCTGGATCTATGAAGTGACATCCTGAGAACTGGAGCCATAGAAATAAACTGAATAGAAGAGAACA
>CM060075.1:47442718-47557718 GCA_030533445.1 Cyprinodon diabolis | reverse complement strand
GGGAGGAGATCCCTCAGGACTCCTCCTCCTCCTCACCAGGAGCAGCCCAGGTGTTGCAGGAGCTCATAGAGGAAGGTGGAGGATGCTTTAGTCCAGGTCTGGGAGGAGATCCCTCAGGACTCCTCCTCCTCACCAGGAGCAGCCCAGGTGTAGCAGGAGGTCATAGAGGAAGGTGGAGGCAAAGCTCAACACTGAGCCTCATTCTGACCTGTTAGAAGGACATTACATCACAGCTGGATCAGCCTGGAGGGTTTATTATTTATTTTCTGTGTTGTTATTGTAAAGTTAAATTCCCTCTCCAAAATGCTTTGGCCTTTCAAATCTGTAGAATATTTAAGGTTGATGGATGGTAGCTGGTAATGCAGCTGCGATAATAAACAATTTACTGACTGGACATCATTGGAAAATACTGACATTCACAATGAAGCTATTTGACAAACATTTTTTTGAACAAGCTTCTTTTTCTATATCTCTGTAAAACAGCCTCATTAAGGCGTAAAATCTGGGTCTGAACCCAAAACTATCTAGGCTGGAATAGAAGAGGATGTTCCAGAGAGTCAAATACCTTAAATAAGTCGAGGCAAAGGAAAAGGCAGACATCAGCCACAAATGAATTCTAATCCAAAATATCTAGAATGAGTCGAGTTTGATGATTAACATGCTGCCTTTTATAAATGCTGACTGTGTCTCTACCTGTTAGTTCTGGTTCTGTTATGTTTTTTCTCTTGGATGTTTGGTTTTGCTTTGCTCCTTGTTTTCTAGTTTTTTATGCTTTAATTCTTATTTTATTGTGTTCTTATTTTTTTTCTCAGTTTATTGTCTCAGTCTTGGTTCTGTTATGTTTTCTTTTAGTGTTCAGTTTTGCTTTATTCCATGTTTTATAGTCTTAGTGGTTTAATTCTTATTTTGTTGTGTTTTCTGGTTATTTTCAGTTTTCAGGTTTTGTCTTGAGTTCTCCTTTTTTTTCTCTTGCTCCTTTCTTGTTTCTGCTCTACTCACACCTGCTCCTAATCTGCTCGTTAGCTCTCCCTTAGTTTCAGTCTCCTTTAAATCCTCTCGTGATGCTTCCTCCAGCTCCGTCTCTCTGGGTCTTCCTCATTGTGATTGTTTCTCCCTGATGTCTCCATGGTTTCTGGTTCATTTTGACTTGTTTTCTTTTTTAATTTTTTGGACTCCTGGTTTCATATTTGGATTTTTGGATTACCTGCCTCTACTCAGTTATTTCATTATGAAATCCCTCAGAAATTCACCTCTGCCTTCCTGCATCTGCTTATGGGTCAACAACCAAATCCTGTCTCATCTTTTATTGGATTTATTCCTTTTAAAGTCTGTTGGCATAAACATGGGCTAATATTTTATAACCCCAGGAGAGAAATGTGACTGGTCCTAGCCTTGCCTTTTTTAGGTAGTAAAATTATTTGCTGCTTCATTGTTGGAGATGTTTGTCTGTATCTCTCTCCAAAAGAATCTGTAAAACTCAGTCATCATTCCACCAGGATTTGGTTCATTTGGGAAACAGCTTTATCAAGTTTAACCAAAGGTCTATTAGATAAAATATGTACAGTATTTATTTTTGGTAATTTTATCTTAAATTGAGCTTAAAAAGGACATGGGATCTCGGTTAGAGTAATTGGGCGTGTAAAGAGTTCTGGGAAAGTCAAAAAAATGGCTACTAATTATATTTGATTCTTCAATTGTTATTTGACTCGTTTTCAATAGTTATTTTGCTTTGTTTGTTTTTTTCTAAATTAATTTTGTGACT
Organism: Cyprinodon diabolis; assembly: GCA_030533445.1. Lineage (NCBI taxonomy): Eukaryota > Metazoa > Chordata > Actinopteri > Cyprinodontiformes > Cyprinodontidae > Cyprinodon > Cyprinodon diabolis. The sequence continues at coordinate 47,555,956 of CM060075.1, read as the reverse complement.
CCATGTTGTCCTGTGACAGAGTGGACCCCCCCCCAGTTATTCCTGATGGAATAACTGGGAGATGATGGATGGATCCACTCAGTAGAGACCAGCTTTCCAGGGACCTACTGGTCCTGATGGAACTGATCTCCCTCCTGCTGTGAAGAACCTCTGACAGGACTCCAGATGGGGACCTGGGAACCTTCTCCAGACGCATGGTTCAGCTGAAGGGTTCCATCACACCTAAACTAATCCTTTCTGAAAGCTCAGGGTCTGTGGGCTGTGGTAGCTGTGGTGTCCTGGTGCTGCAGAGCTCCCATGTGTGTTAGGTTGGCTTTGCTGCCAGGATCCTGCAGAACATGGAGGCCTCCATGAGCTTCTCCAGATCCTCCTGAATCAACACAGTGAAAGCAGCAGACAGAAGGCGGAGAAAAGAGGGTGATGTTCAGATGTGCACTGCAGACAGTGGAACAATCTGTAGCATCACCTGGAGGCACAAGTATTCACGTATTCACCAGGGGACCAGCTGGAGCTTCATGGTGTCCCAGTTTAGAGGTTCAGCAGGGAGGCTGTCTGAGATCCTGAATGAAGCACAGCAACCTCTACAAAGAACAAAGCAAATGTTACGCCATTTGTTTGTAATTGATCTTATAGTCATATAACTATTATTTTTTTCCTTATTTTTGCAGTGCCTGTGCTTAAAATGTGTTTCATGTCCTGCAGGTTTACCAGCTGTTTGAGTTGAATCATTAAACCAGGAGAGGCAGCTCACTCAGTTTGCATCATGTCTGTTTTTATTTGTTTGCTACTTTTGTGAAGACAATATTAATCTGGTAAGAATAAAAATTAAAATCCTTCTTGCACTGATTTCTGGGTCTTTAAATACATTCTCTACATAAAAATAATTTCCCAGCAATTTGAAATACAGTAAAATAGTAGATGGCTGTTCTTACAGTCCACCCAATGGAAGCCTGGAAGGGTCAGTAAACCTCCTGTCCTTCTCCTGGTACGTAGATTACAAGGATTTCTGCACTTCTGAGGCCTCTGTGACTCCCCCCCCCCTCTGATGGACCACAGCCAAAGCGTTATTCTGTCTTATAATGTCCTCTTTAATGGAGGCAGGTCTGTCCTGCAGGCTGGGTGTCTCTAGTCAGCTCAGCCTCAGAGGACGGATCCTGCAGAGGGAAAAACACTTTTAGCTTTCCTCAGTAAAGATGATTTTCTTCTGCATTCTAGCCTCTGTTATGGGACAAAAAGACAGAAAAGGATGGTTTGGAATAATTGTTGTATAAATATTAAGAGTATTATATGTAAAACAGTAAAATAAACATTTTAATACATTTCCATTAAATTCTAAAGAGCAAAAAGCAGTCCACCTGCATGGACAGGAAGATAAAGATTTATTCTTTAATAGTAATGTGATCAGATCCACTGACTTATTTTAGTCAATTATTACTGAAGGTTTCTCTGAGACCAGATCATTAAAATAAACATTTAATTACAGATTCTAACAGAGCCGATAATTTTATGGAAGTGATCATTCTGTCCTTATGATTTACTGATCATAAGCTGCATGTCTACAGGAGGTGGGATTGATTCCCCAACAGGGATTATAATTTCTACTGATACTTCATACAAATTAAGCAAAAGAAATAAAAAATCAGTGAGTCACTGAATATATCATTAGTGTAATAATATAATAGCAGCAGTGTTACATAAATGAACTAAAGCATAGTCGGCTGGAAGGTCACTGATTGTAGATGCAAAGGTTTTCCATATTTTAATGCTCCAACATCAACTTACCTTTATAACGAACCTGATAAATCAGTAAATAATAAATTCAAAAGTAGAGCTGGAAGTTATTAGTTATCATTGTAGGTCATTCAAATCAAGGGTAAAATCCAATAATTAACATGAGTTAAATGATTAGAACTGGAATTCGCTTTTTCACCCAGACTCACTAATCTTACCTGTAAGATTGAACACCTGTTAAAATCTAGTTAGTCTTCCCCACCAGTAACTATCAGATGGACAATGATTATAAGCAGAGTTATTAATCAACCTGAGGAAAACTGTCTCTGTTTGTTCAACTGTTAATAAAAAGCTGCTCAGCTCTTAGAAAAAATCAGTCACTGTTATAAAATAACAACAGAAAAACACTTATGAAAATAAGAGAAACTTTATTGTGATTTTGTATAAACATAGACATAGCTTTATGAAGAAAGGAAACAGCAGCTGTGACATTTAAAGCACAACATTTGAATGTTTGTTGATTACCTCAACAAAAATTAGGATATAATTTTATTAAATCAATTGACTGGAAAAAAATTTAAACTTTCCTTTTTGATAAAGCTTCTAGTTAGAGTGGCTCAGGTTATCCTGATCTATCTCTATAGTTCTGCTGCTATAGGCTTAGACTGCTGGAGGACATAGGGACCCCTTTTTCATCATTCTGCTTCATTCTATCTCTATTCTCCCACTCTGCTGAATCTGTTAGTTCAATCTCTAACGTTCTGCTCTCTCTGCTTTTTCTCATAGTAGCTTCATCTGGTCTGTTCCTGTTTGGCTGTGACTCCATCCTGGAGAGAAATATCAGCTGTGCTGCTTCCATCAACACCTTTGTTTCTAGATGTTGGAGCTTGGCCTGTTTTCCAGTGTAGTCCTGTTTCTCTGACTGTGACTAACTGGATGTGCTCTCTTCATCCTCTGACATGGGAGCTGGCTCGGAGCTCGTCTGCCTGGCTGTGTGTTTCCTGGACGGGGCCGCCTGTGGAGCTGGTTGACAGTTGCCTTTTGTATCTATGCTTCTTTTTCTATGTCTGCTTCTGTCTCCTTGAACCCCAGTGGGCCTCAGCAGATGGCCGCTCACACTGAGCCTGGTTCTGCTGGAGGTTTCTTCCTGTTCAAAGGGAGTTTTTCCTCTCCACTGTCACTACAAGCATGCTTAGTGTGAGGGATTGCTGAAGAGTCAATGAGTCGATGCAATCAGCTGGTTTTCCTTAGATAGAAAACTTTGAATCAATCTGACTGGATGATCTGGTTGAATTGTCTCTATAAAGTGACATGAGATGACATGATGTGAATTGGAGCTATAGAAATAAACTGAATAGAACTGAATATCTTCCAAAGTGGAAACCAGTTCCTGCTTTAAATCTTTGTCATTTAAATAATCTCTGGAGGAAAGTGAGTCTATTTGACAATATGAAAAGAAACAAATAACTTACATTTTCTGTTTTATTGATTAAAAAACATCCTGATTTCCTGATATATTTGACCTGAGTTCAAACACCTTCTGCCAGATTCTACCTGGAGAGAAACAACACTGATGACATCACAGCCCTCCTGCTCTATGATTGGCTGCAGGGTGTGCTGGGCTGCAGCAGCAGCTGGACTTTCCCCTCAGTTTATGTCAGAGTTTAACAGAGACTGAAGATGAAGATGAAGCTGCTGCTCTTCCTCTGCTCCGTGCTCTGGGTCCACGCCGAGGGTGAGTTAGACTGGTTTAAATGGTTAAACTGGTTCTGGGGCTTAGTTAATCTCCTGATTACCAGAGGAGGACATTTACCTTTTTTCCTCCAACATTAATTACTATAGGCTTTCATAATTAAACATAGATATAAATGTTTTCACAGAACCACCAGAATCTTGTCTATCAGCTGCCATAAGTAATTTCTACTGAAAAACATGATTAAAACAAAAAGATGTTGAATCAGAGAGTAAAAACTGGCTTTCAGCCGCTAGGAAGGCAACTTTGACTCAAACAAGCTTCTTTCTGGAATCTAACAGATTCCAGTTTGGTCCCAAACACCTTACAGCTTCCTGACAAACACTATTCGTCTGCCAATCTACTTTACTAGCTCTTTCTTCTCTCCATTCATCCTTGTTCTGATCCAGTTGTAACCAGTTGGTTAAACAAAGATAATATTCCGTCACTATATGAACAATTCCTTCATCTCTCTGCAGTTGCTGCGTACTGAGATCCACGTTCAGCAGTCATATAGAATAAATTCGAAAGGCTTTTTAATGATAACAATCATAGGTCATATTTTAAATTTATCCAAACTGGAGTAACACCCCCAGTAAAGCTGGTTACTGGCCGTGGTTTAGAGTTTAGAGCATAACTCTAGTATAGAGTGCAGCCTGTCATGCTTTATATCTGACCTCTCTGCATGTTCGCTCATTTCTGGGTTAGATTGATGTGTTTGGAGACGAATAGTTTTCCAGTCCACTAGCAACTAAGAACACCCTAACATCTACACCATCCTTCCTAAGGGGAACATTTTAGCCCCGCCCCTTGTTACCTGAATACATCTAATGTTTTCATGGAGCAATAAAAATAATTTTATTACAGATGTTCTGTTCCTCTTCCTCATCTCCTCCTCTCTATTCCACCTTCTCCTCTGTGGCGACCTACAGGTGATCAGGAGAAGCTGTTGTTCTTCACTGAATCAAAGGTTTACTAATTAATTGCTTTAATAAAATACACATCTTCTTCCTCTTATCCGGGGTCAGGTCATGGGGTAGCAGCTTCAGTAGGGAGGCCCAGACGTCCCTCTCTCCAGCCTCTTGGTCCAGCTCCTCCGGGGGAATCCCAAGGCGCTCCCAGGCCAGCAGAGCAACATAGTCCCTCCAGCGTGTCCTGGGTCTCCCTCTGGGCCTCCTCCCGGTGGGACGTGCCTGGAACACTTTACCAGGGAGACGTCCAGGAGGCATCCTAACCAGATGCCTGATCCGCCTATCAACCTTCCGCTCCATCTTCCCCTCATTCGTGAACAAGACCTCAACATACTTAAACTCTTCCACTAGGGGCAGTACATCCTCCACAACCTGGAGAAGGCACTCTACCCTTTCCCGGCTCCAGACCATGGTCTATGGACTCGGATTTGGAGGCACTGATCCTCATCCCGGCTGCTTCACACTCGGCTGCGAACCGCTCCAGTGAGAGCTGTAGATCACGCCCTGATGAAGCCAATAGAACCACATCATCTGCGAATAACAGAGATGCAATCCTAAGGCCACCAAGACATCACCTCAACACCTTGGCTGCGCATTAAAAATTAAAATAACCAACACAGCCCCACAACCTCCAGAACCCTAAGGTAGTCAGGGTGAATCTCCTCCATCCCTGGAGCCATGCCACCGAGGAGCTTTTTAACCACCTCGGTGACTTCAGCAACAGAGTTGGGAGAACCCAAGCCAGAGTCCCCAGGCTCTGCTTCCTCAATGGAAGACATGTTGGTGGGATTAAGGAGGTCTTCGAAGTACTCCGACCACCGACATACAACGTCCCAAGTTGAGGTCAGCAGCAAACCACCCCCACTATAAATAGTGTTGGTACTGCACTGCTTCCCCCTCCCGAGACGCTGAATTGTGGACCAGAATCACTTCGAAGCCGTACAGAAGTCTTTTTCCATGGCCTCTCCGAATTCTTCCCACACCCGAGTTTTTGCCTCAGTGACCAGCCGCGCCACCTGCCGCTTTGACTGCCGGTAAATATCAGCTGCTTCTGGAGTCCCACAGGTCAATAAAGCCCAATAGGACTCCTTTTTCAGCTTGACAGCTTCCTTCACCACTGGTGTCCACCAGTATGTTTGATGGTTGCCGCCTCGACATGCACCGACAACCTTGCAGCCACAGCTCTGACTAGCCGCCTCAACAATAGAGGCACAGAACATGGTCCACTCAAACTCAATGTCCCCCACTTTCCTCGGAACGTGTTCAAAGCTCTGCCTGAGATGGGAGTTAGAGCTCCTTCTCATGGGGGACTCTGCCAGACGTTCCCAGCAAACCCTCACAATACATTTGGGCCTCCCAGGTCTCTCCCCCACCATGGAGCCAACTCACCAACAGATGCAAAACCCCACGGATGAGCATGAAGGAAGGGCTATATATACTGCATGCATCATTTAGGGAGTTGACATTGGATCACTGCTTCACCTCCTTCAGTTATCTACTGTCACAGGTAGGAGCTTCGGCCGGAGAGGAAGTGTTGGGGCTGGAATGATTTAAGGAGGGACGACCCTCGCATGCTGAAATTAGGTCCTGCCCACTGGGCGAATGCCCGCTATCACAGATTACCAGTCTGAGACTGAGCATAACATATTCTTGTGTCTCAGTTTTTGCCATAACCCTGACGCCAGATATTTCCCCCAAGGCGGATGTAAAACTAATGAAATTTCTGTTGAATTGCTGCATGGTCCGACTAAAGTAGACCTGGCGTCGATCTGATCCCGAAATCCAACATCCTCTTTAAAACTTCCACTCCAGACCAGAACATGTGGAGGAAAATCCACAAAGCAAGACATGATCTAATGCCAGTAACATCTAGGAAATATTTACAGAGAGAAATGATGGAAATCATTTATGAGGAGGTGTGAACTTTGAAGAGGAAAATAAATAAGAACAGCTATGTAAAAAGGACTCTCCATCCCTGCTCCTCAAGTTCTACTGTCCTCCAGGTTTTAGATGCATCTCTGCTCCAACAGCTGAATACAACAATTGTCTGGTTTCCAGACATTTGCCAAATCTGATGGCATGAAGAGGAAATGTATTTATTTAATGAGCTGAGTTGGAGCAGGAATGGAGACCACTGGTGTAAGTGCATATCTAACCATAGAGGGGCTTCGCAGATCAGTTTGGATACAGAGATGAAGCAAAGTACGAACATAAACATATTAAAAACAAGGTATGAAAATATTTCTGAGGTCTATAGAAAATTTAATAAATCTAGATTATAAGATGATCTGGGCAGCTATGCTCCTCAAACATGATATTCTCATTTAAAAAGGAGATGATTTGTTTTCTTATAATTTTTCATCCAATATATGGTTTGATCCAATAATATATATATTCAGTTCATATAGTCTAGTAAACTCATGATCAAAATCTTAAGACCAGTCAAAAAATTGCAAGAATTTGCATTTTGCACTATTGGATCTAAAGAAGGTTCTAAGTAGAGCTTCACAATGTTAAAAGAAAAAAATCAGTCCAAGAGACAAGAACTTTTGAGCAGGGATTAATTAAAAACTGCATTTACACTCAAACATGCTTTTTTTCAGCTGATCAAAAGTTTAAGACCATAGCTCAAAAAACCCAGAAAACCCCCCAAAACAGAAATCAAAGTGTGAAAAAAAGGACTCAGTAATGAGCAGCTCCACCGTTCCTGTTGATGACTTCAAACAATGGTTTAGGCATGCTGGATGCCAGTGTTTCCTGGAGGCTAGTGGGAACGTAGCTCCAAGTGTTGAAGATGGCTTCATGAAGGCATCCACTGTCTGGAACTGATGTCCTTCCCTCGCCATCCATCCCCAAATGTTCTCAGTTGGGTTTAGATCCGGGGAACATGCAGGATGGTCCAAAAGAGTGATATTATTCTGTTGGAAGAACTCCTTTGTCAGGCGGGCATTGAGAACTGCAGCATTGTCCTGTTAAAAAACACAATCATTAGCACACAGACGAGGGCCTCAGTCATGAGGGATGCCCGCTGCAACATCTCCACAGAGCCAGCTTCTGTTTGATGCCCCTGCACAACCTGGAGCTCCATTTTTCCATTGAAGGAAAACGCACCAAATCCTGGTGGCGCCCCCACCCCTGTGCCGTGTAGAAAACATCTCAGGTGGATCTCCTTGTCATGCCAGTAACGTTGGAAGCCATCAGGACCATCAAGGTTAAATGTTTTCTCATCAGAGAAGACAACTTTCTTCCACCTTTCAATGTCCCATGTTTGGCACACCCTTGCAAAGTGCAAACGGGCAACTTTGTGGCATTGAAGAAGACGTGGCCTTTGAAGACGTTTTTTGTTTCTGAAGCCCTTCTCTAGCAGATGCTGTCGGATGGTTACTGGGCTGCAGTCAGCACCAGTAATGGCCTTAATCTGGGTAGAGGATCGTCCTGTGTCTTGACTGACAGCCAATCGGATCCTGCGGCTCAGAGCTGGTGAAACTTTTTTGGGTCTACCTCTTGACTTTTTAGTTCCATAACCCTCAGGATCATTTAAAAAATGCAAAATGACTGTCTGACTGGGTCCAGCAGCGACCGCACGTTGTGAGAGGCCTTGCTTCTGCAGCTCAACAATCCTGCCACGTTCAAAGTCAGTCAGCTTTTTGGCTTTTGCCATCAGGAGGTCTTGACAGAGTAAAGCCGTGACAGAAAATGACATGGGAATTAGATTTTTGCACAGCTTTTGGCTTTTAAAGACTATGGTCTTAAGCTTTTGATCAACAGAAAAAATAATATTTGAGTGTAAATGCAGTTTTTAGAAAATTCCCCGCTCAAAAGTTCTTGTCTCTTGGACTGATTTTTTTCCTTTAACATTGTGAAGCTCTACTTTGAACCTTCTTTAGATCCAATAGTGCAAAATGCAAATTCTTGCACTTTTTTGACTGGTCTTAAAATTTTGATCAGGAGTGTATATAGTAGCAGCATAAGGAGAAAAAGAATATGAGTAGAGAACAAAGAGAAGTAGAAATGGTTTCCCTCTATTGCTGATTTTCTGGTTATTTCTTTGACATTTAGTGTTTATTTATTGAATAAACAAAATGAAAAAAAATGACCCCAAGATTTTTTTAGTTCTAGTACTACAATATACTGTAAATACTGATCATTTCACTCATAATTTATAACACATATTAATTCTTCTTCCTCTTCTGTTTGTTGTTTTGTCCACCTAAACAACCTTTTCTCTCCATCTTTAGCTTCCTGACATGAAAAATAAAGACAGACGCTGGATGTTCACTAAAAATGATCCAGTTAGAGTCAAACAGAAGTTACAGATTGTTTGATTAAAATTGTTTGAAACATAAATATGTTTATTTTAGAAATACTGTTCAACAAAACATATATTATAGATATTGGAAAATTAAAAATGGTTTCCTACAAAAAAAAGAATAAATCTGTTTTTTTTCAGCTCTTATCAAAATGTGATGGTAGCATCTTCAAACTGGTTTCTGACTAACTGGATCCAGCAGGTTCCTCACATGTTCCTCTCTTCCAGTTCTCCATGAGGACCTTAATATCGTTGGCTGTTCAGAATCTGATAAAGAGTTCATGTACACTCTGAATGGAGAAGAGATGTGGTACGCTGACTTCAAGAAAGGAGAAGGAGTTCATCCTCAGCCTCCTTTCATTGATCCCATCATCTACCCGGATGAAGCTTATCAAGAGGCTTTGTCTCATCTAGAGATCTGCAGATCAAGCATGATTATTGATCGTAAAAACCTAAAGAACCCTCCACTGAAACTAGGTGAGAACAGGAACCTTCATTCCTTCTCTCTCTTTGCTTTAAATCAGCTCTTTGAACCAGGAACAAAGTTTGTTTCTCAGGCTGCTGGTCAGAAGGAATCCTTCAGGGTTTATTCACATTTAATGATTAATATCAACATAAACTAGGACATGTCTGATGGTAACATGGTGATGACTTTAAAGAAAGGAGCAGTATTATTATCATTGTTATTAAAGGGAATAAATACAAAAACTAAAAACTGAAAACTGAAAAACATTAATTGAAGCTGCTTTCCATGTTAATCCATTGGAATGTTAACATAAATATGACATTTGTTAATAAACCTGTTGTTGCTGCAGCACAGGGAGACATTCTGATGTTCAGCTTTAAACTGTAGCAGCAGAGATTCTGATCCAGTTCAGAGGTTAAATTAGAACCAGAACAGCAGAACCAGCTGCTGATAAACTGATCACAGTGATTCTTGTTCCTGTTCCCTGATTGCAGACTGACTTTATGATCACCGTCAGCCTTCAGTCTGGTTCCTCTGAAGGTTTAATAATGACTCCATCATCAAGAACATCTCTGATTCATTTCTCTACTTGGAAACAGGAACCATCCATTGTTCTGGTTATAAAGCTTGTCGGAAAATTTTTTACCTCTTCTATTATATATTAATTTATCCTATTTACTCACTATAAAAGTCTTCACTCAGTCTGTTTCTCTCTCAGGGTCAAACATTTCTCTGCAGGATGGTGTTTGTAGAGCAGTCAGAGCTTCTTCCATAACAAACCAGATTCTTTCTCAGGTTTATTCATAACATGTTACTGTTTAACCAAAGTGTCTGTAACTAGTTTTGACTCTGACTGCTTTCCATTGTTGTCAGTAAGGAGGAACGAACGCTGCTCAGGCAGAACAGAGCAGAATGCTGCCATGATGACTGTTCTCTCTTTGCAAAGATGATTAATAAATGTGCCGACTGAGTGAAATCCATCGACCTCCGTTTATTTAACTAGGATGAATAGTTGAATACTTTTTTCCCACGACACCTTCTAGAGGTCTTCTTCAACCAGAGGTCATCAGGAGTCTCTGAGGTCTTCTTTTAGCTGCTGATGTTCTGATTCCTCTGAATAAACCTGCTTTAGGTTCTGATGATGACACCAGAGCTTCAGAGGAGCCCAGCATGTTCCTGTCGTGGTGATGCTCTAACCTCTGTCTCCTCAGAATCTCCGTCCAGCCTGATGGTCTACCCCAGAGATGATGTGGAGCTGGAAGAGCAGAACATCCTGATCTGTCATGTCTCTGGGTTCTTTCCTGCTCCTGTCAACGTCTCCTGGACCAAGAACGGTCAGAAGGTGACTGAAGGAACCAGCATCAACAACCCCTACCCCAGTAAGGACAGCACCTTCACCCAGATCTCCAGACTGGACTTCATCCCTCAGCTGGGAGACGTCTACAGCTGCTCAGTGGAGCATCATGCCCTGACAGAGCCACTGACCAGTAGCTTTGGTGAGGAACCTTCTCAGTGGAACCAGGCTGACCCTACAGTCCACTGCTGTTGGACATCATGTCTCTGTCCTCTGTCCCCAGACGTGGACCTGAACGTCCATCAGCCCAGTAACGGACCCACCGTGTTCCTTGCAGTCGGTCTGACCATCGGGTTCCTGGGCGTCGCTGTGGGAACCTTCTACCTGGTCAAAGGAAACCAGTGCATCTGATTGGCTGCAGCTGATGACGTCATCATTAATTAACCTACAGGTTGATCATTAATTTAGAGCCTCTTTAATAAAACTCTATCAATGTTTCTCTATCAGACAAGTTTAAGCAGTTAATCTGAAGTCTTGATGCCTCACAGTGAAACATCAACACCTCTAATAAAAACTCTGATCTATAACTGGATCGTTGGTTCAGAGGAAAACAGGCTGACGTTCTGGATCAGTACCACTTTATAAAGAACCAGAACCTCAACCTCAGTTTTATCCTCTAAATGTTTCTTTTGGTTTCAGACTCTTATTTCTGTCCATTCTTTGATGCTTCTTGATTTCGTTAAAATCAGAACCTGATTCTGTCCATTTGGTTCTGACCCAAAGCTGATGGTGAAACAATCAGAAATATTTTCTCACTGCTGTAATGACAGAAATATATCAGATGGTAATAAAACATGGAAAATTTTTATTTTTTAGATGAATTAAAACATCCAAAATGTGACCCTGTTTGTTTCTAAGCCCGTTTGTTCAAACTGATTCAGTTTCTCAACAAATCAGTGATTTAGTGTCTAAATAAAGAACTGATTAACAAATTGTAAAGAAATGTTCCCTCTTTTTGTTGACATCATTCCATTCTGTTCGTTTTGCTCAGAGTTGATTGGATTATTAAGTTTTTGATCAGTCCTAAAACTGATAACTTTTAAATTAGTGATTTCATCACACTGAGTACTTCTACTTTAAAACTGAATAAAAGGCTGATTCAAAAACCTTTGTGTTATTTCACTGTTTATTCCTTAAAAGTTCAAATTGATTAGTGTATAAGTGTTGCAGCCTCTTAATCTGTTTATAATCTTTGGATTTTCAATTTAAACTCAAATAAGGAGAAATTAATAATCTTGCAAAGAATCAGACTTTGGACCTAAAATACAACCTTGAAAAACAGGCGACGGTAAATAGGTTTATCATAGGAATGTTGCAGAGAACATTTCTATGATAGAGCAGGTTTAACAGTTAGTGATGGACTGAGAGAGTCACGTGGGCAGGCGAACAAGATGGCAGCTGGCTAAAGGCTCTCCGCCCCCGACATGTAATTAGATAACTATTATAGTAAGGGGCTCCTATTTGGTATCGTTCTCCGTAAGTGAGGTGCCGGTGTGGGCTGAGGACTCCTTTTCTCTGGAAAAAGCAGTCAAATCCTGCAATGGCTGCAACGAAACACGCAAAGAGTACAGGCCGTGCGGTGACCCGCAACAGCCCTCCGCATGAGGAAGTACAGGGGGAGACATCTCCTCCTAACTTAGCGAGTTTGTTCTCAGAAGTGGTTAAAAGGTGTACCATGCTACAAAATGTAGCTGCTGATGTCTCGACAATAAAACAGACGACGTCGGAATTGAATACAGCTGTGGCAGCAATGCAAGAAAGGCTAACGGAGGCTGAAACACGCATCTCCCGCTTGGAGGACACTTCGAAGCGGCTGCACACCGCAGGTAGTGAGGGAAGCAAACTAATGGAAGCCATGATGAACCGCATGCAAGTTCTCGAAAATCACAGTAAGAGGAATAATGTGAGAGTTATTGGGCTGAAAGAGACTATCGGTAATGATGGGACACTTCTGAGCTGTGTTCGGAAGATGTTAACCGAGGGGCTTGGAGTTAGTGATGATGCCGAGTTTGAGATTGAGCAAGCTCATCGGGCCCTCGCACCGCTACCTGACCCGAACCGAGCCCCGAGACCGGTTCTCATTCGATTCCTCAGCGAGGGATAAAGTGATTATGGCAGCCAAGGAGAAACGCGGCTTTGAGTGGCGAGGGTGCAGGCTGTCAGTGTTTCCAGATATGACTAAAGAGCTGGCGGAGAAGAGGAAGGCTTTCACTGCCGTGAAAAGAAAGCTGCAGGAGCGCAAAGCTAAATACACCTTGGCGTTTCCAGCCACGCTACGCGTGAGTTGGAAGGGTAAAAATATGAGCTTCAGCTCGGCCAAAGCAGCAGAGAAGTTTTTCAACGAGGAGAGCCGGGAGGAGAACGAGCAGGGGGAGGACACCCCAAATTCAACCGACTGATGTAATTCCTAAGAGCCCCGTAGAAGATGCTGTGTCTGCCTGTCGGGGGGCGGGCCCCGCCGCCTGTCATCAGGAACAGAGCGAAGCAGAGCTCCACGGACATGATAAGGTTTTTTTTTGCCCCTCTTAGTTATCTTTTCTTTTTTTTTTCCTCAGCTGCCGTAGACGGCGGCAGTAGAGTAGGATTTAAGTTGTTTTTATTTTTCATGTAGTTTTTCCTTCTTCGTTTACATGATGGGAAAGTTCATTGGTCATGTAAATAGTTTTCTTTTTGGCTGGGTGCACTCACAGAGCGGGTTGGGGATCAGGGGGAGCAGACAAAGAAATTATCTGTTAAAAATGTTTTGTTGCAGGTTTAAAACGTGTATCAGCCTATAACTTTTAATGACTGGGAAATATATAAAATTAACGTCTTGGAATATTAATGGATGTAGAAATCCAACCAAAAAGCGCAAAATACTGGCTTATTTAAAGACAAATCAAGCCGACATTATATTTCTTCAAGAAACTCATTTAAATAAGAGGGAAGAGTCCAAGTTTAAAGCAGGCTGGGTAGGACTTATCTTTCATAGCTCTCACTCAAGTGCTCGCAATGGTGTAATAATTCTTATTAAAAAGACTGTTCAGTTTTCACTAATAAAAGGAGTTAAAGACACAGAAGGAAGAATGGTTTGCATTGAAGCAATGATAGAAGGGGTAAAGATTATACTTTGCAACATATATGCACCCAATAAGGAAGACCCTAATTTTTTTCACAATATAAATAGTGTACTAGGCAATATGGAAGGACAAATAATATTAGCAGGGGATTTTAATGAAGTTATGGATCCTGTTCTTGATAAAAGTACATTAAAAGGTTCACCTAGCTCTAAAGGAAGAGATGCAGTTCATATGTTAAAGGAAGATGCAGGACTAGTGGATGTTTGGAGGTTAATTAATCCGTCTAAAAGAGAGTTCACATTTTATTCTCATTGTCATAAATCCTATTCTAGGATCGATATGTTTTTAATTTCAAAACTCATCGTAAATAGTGTGCGAAGCTGTGATATTAAAACTATTGCGCTTACTGACCACGCAGCTACGGAATTATGTATAAGATTAAAAAACAGGATATTTTGAACACAATCCCTGCCATTAAACAAGGAGATACTTTAGTAACCCCGGCAGAGGATATTAACAGTGTCTTCAAACAATATTATGAAACACTATATACATCCTCAGTGGTTAACGAGACAAATCAAAAAGACAGTGATGCTTTTCTATCCAAACTCACAGGAACATGTAGACGGGTTGGAAGCACCAATTACAGAAGAGGAAATTAGAAAGGCAATCTCAGGAATGAAGGTGGGGAAGTCCCCCGGTAGGACGGTATCCCAGCAGAATACTACAAGGAGTACATAGACATTCTTGCTCCAATTTTACAAAAGGTATATCAAGAGATTTTTGAGAGAGGACAGCTGCCCCCTACTTTTAATGAAGCATTAATATCTTTGATTCCAAAAAAAGATAGAGATAACACAGACCCAGCAAGTTACAGGCCAATCAGTTTACTAAACGTGGACTGTAAAATATTAACCAAGCTGCTGGCTGTGCGCTTACAACAAGTCCTCCCTAGCATTGTCCATCAGAATCAGACTGGCTTGATGAAAAACCGCTCCTCCTCTGATAACATTAGAAAACTGTTACACCTGATGTGGCTAAGCCAGTCAAAGGAGGATCCAGTCGTTGCCATCTCCTTAGATGCGGAGAAGGCGTTTGATAAAGTGGAATGGAGTTTTCTCTTCTCAGCTCTCTCAAACTTTGGATTTGGACCTTTTTTTACTAAGTGGGTCCGAATACTGTACAAGGAACCAAAGGCTGCAGTCCTAACAAATGGTACTATTTCATCCTTTTTTCATTTATCACGTGGGACCCGTCAGGGTTGCTCTCTTAGCCCTTTGCTATTCATTATGTTTATTGAAACTCTGGCAGTGAGCATTAGGACCAATAAAGACATCAAAGGGATATTGTGGGGACAACAAGAACACAAACTGCTTTTATACGCGGATGATATTTTATCACTTATAACTCATCCACTTAAATCCTTACCGCACCTAATGGACACGATACATACGTATTCAAAGGTCTCAGGGTACTCAATAAATTGGGCTAAATCTGAAGCCACGCCATTATCCTCTTTATGTAACTCACACATGGTCAAAGATTTTAAATTCAAGTGGACACCTGAAGGCATGAAGTATCTTGGGATTAGACTCAGTAGGGATTTAGAAATGTTACCGTCACTCAATTTTAATCCGGTTCTTTCAAAAATTAAAACAAGCTTTGAAAAATGGGAGAAGATAAAGCTGACGTTATAGGGTAAGATTAATATCATAAAAATGATTACTGCCCCTCAGTTTAACTATGTGCTTATGATGCTTCCTATTACAATCCCACCCGATATTTTTAAAAGGTATGAAAATTTGATTAAACAATTTTTGTGGGGAGGTAAAAGAGCGAGAATAAAAGTAGAAAAATTGTATGCCCCTAGGGATAAGGGTGGTCTAGGACTTGCAGATCCTAAGCTCTACTGTTTGTCATTTGAGATGGCTAAATTAGTTAAGCATTGGGAAGGTGAGAACGGGCAGGACTGGTTACATTTTGAAAGGAATATTTGCTCGACCGTTTGACCCAAAACACAAATTATCCCAAAGCAACGACACAACAAACCCAGTTTATGTTCATTCTTGTAAAGTTTGGTCAAAGATACATAAATTCTTAAAGCTTCCACATCAGCTAGAGGAATATGCGTCTCTCTGGAATAATCCTGCTATATGTATAGGTCACACCTGTGTTTGGAGGCAGTGGCATTCACACGGTATATGCACCATTGGTGATTTGTATAAAGACGGGAACTTCATGACCTTTAACGAACTTACTCATACATTTAATTTGGAAGGTAGAGCAAATTTTTGGAAATATCTACAGATGAGACACTGTGTTACCTCAAAGTTTAAAAAGATTGCAGGAAATGAGATATTGAACTATATTAGGATGCCGCGTGACCGTCACACTACTTCACAATTTTATAAGCTGATAAGTTATGATTTAAGTGGTGAATCGTCAAATATCAAACTTTTATGGCAGAAAGATCTGGGAATAGAGTATACAAAAGAAAAATGGTTGAGTGTTTTGTCAGACAGTGGTAAATACGTGAAGGAGGCCAGAAGTAAATTTATACAGTATCTACACAGATACTATCATACGCCTACTAGGCTACATGCAATGAAAATAATGTCAGACAATATGTGTTGGAAATGTAAGAAAGAGGTGGGCACATATCTGCATTGTTTTTGGGACTGCTCTCTGGTTTCACCGTTTTGGACTAAAGTCTTGGAAAGTCTGGGAGCATGGCTTGGTTCAGAGATCCCTCAGACTCCAGAATTGTGCTTACTAGGAGACAGGTCTCAAATGCCGAACACCCCAAAAGGAGCTTTTACAGTTGTGGTGGTCGGTCTGGTGACAGCCTGTAGGGTCATCTTAAGACATTGGAAGACTACAAAACGTCCCGAGCTAAATGAGTGGATTAAATCAATGACGACCACAGCTTCCTATGAAACCATGCTCTACATCATAGAAGGGAACAAGAACATGGAATGGAAAAGTTTCTGGGACTCTGTGAAAAGGACTACGGCTTCTGTGTAATTTGGTTGGATAAAGCTTCTTGTTTTTCCTGGACAAACTTTTTCCCAGATACTATAAGTTTTTGAATTAACACTGTGACATGCATATGTACAGCTGTACCCTGATGGGAGGGGTGGGGGGGTGCACCAGCCTTTTTTCAGTTTTTTTTTTGTTATTACTGTTCATGAAATCAAGAAATCAATAAAAAAATTTGAATTACAAAAAAAAAAAAACAGTTAGTGATGGACTGATGATTCAGAGGATATTTCGATTAAGACAGAAAACCACCATCCTACTGAATTCAGGAGCATTTAAATCCAGACCTAAGGTTCTTAAGAGGTGATGTAGAAAACTGGGTTTCTGCAGATCGGGACTTTTGCTCAGATCTGTCTAGAAATCCATGGAGGACAAACCTGTTAGGTTTAAACAACGGACTGGTAGAGCTCCAAAATCTGGGGCAGAACCAGGGTCAGAGACACATAGAATGCTGATAATAAAGAGAGAGATCCACTAACTATAACCAGCCAAGGGTCTTCTGGCACACCAGACTCCATTCATCTCATCAAGGTGAGTCTAGTCTTAACCTGATGACTTGATGGGATGAATGGAGTCTGGTGTGCTACTGCTTGGGTGGAAAGAAAACCAGCAGCCACACGGCCCTTTCTGGAACGACTTTGACACCCCTGACTTAAATTAAGGCAGAACAGAGCAATCCAGAAGGCAGAAACAAGATCAGCCAATAAGGGAACACTGATGGGTACTCACTAGGCTGTCAGAAGGCTGCTTAAGAAGGATGGGAGGCAGGTGGGAGGAATGAGGGGTAATTAGACTGAGCAGGAGAATCAGCAGGAGGGACAGAGGAAAGTAAACACACACCAGTAGGCCAGAAACATAAACCCACTGTTTTAATGTATTTATTTATTTTGTTTTTATAAAATGAAAGATAAAAAATTCGAAACATAAATTGTATTTTTCTCATGCTAATAGTGAAAATAAAGCCATGCCTCATATTCTGTATTATTTCAGACCTTCTGGCAGAACCATGGACCATGATCTGATTTTCTCCTGCAACACATTCCAAGTTATTTCTGGAACAGCTGGCTTCTCCCACTGGATGCTGGTTTTAATTAAAGGATGTTAGGATGGACCATCCTCAGCAGAGACATATGGTGTGCTCCAATGGGCTGCATCCTCCAAGGACGCGGTCTACCTAGACTGGATCCTTTGAAGTCTGTGAAAATAAGGAGACCAGAAGTCTTCTGCCTATAACTTTGAATGGTCTAGCCTCCTCCTCCTGCTGCCTCTGCCCCTCACCCAGTCTTAGCTGCTTTGCTTAGTAACTGTGACACTTCCTGCAAAGGGCAAGCAAAGAATGGATGCAGTGTTGGTTGAGAGTTCAGTCCGAATCTCAGAGAGGAGGAACCCAGGGGGAGACGTCCGCCGCTTGTGGTCGTTACCACTTCGCACCACAAAGTGCGGGGGAGCTGGTGCCAGCCAGCATGGAGCAAACAAGTGTCCGTAAGGGATAATACAAAGCCTAAAACCAGTCCCGAACAATATCAGAAACCAGGTGATCCGAGACCCGAAGAGGTATCCAGGGAGAATCCAAGCCGAGGTCAGAAAAACAGTCCAACTTCGATAACCAGCAAAATCCAGGGAGTCAAGCCAAAAATCACAATGAGCAGAACAGACAGGGAAAGGGGCAAAAACCAAAAATACATGGGCATAAAACTGATCAGAATATAACTGCACAGAACACTTAGTTGGATGGCTAGAGTTTTTCACACAGAGATAGCATGAATAATCCGCCACTGATTGCAGGAGAGCAAACAGCATAAATAGCTGCAGGGACCAGGTGAATCAGATCGGCAGTAACTAGCCGCAGGGCCAATTAGGCAGGTGAGCAGGAGCAGGGGAAAAAACCAACCAGCAGCACCAGGATTATGACATTTAGAAATGTTGTTGCATCAAACACCTTGTATTTCTACTGTCATGATAAATGTAACGTTAAATAAAGTAATTTCAAATACCTAGGCCCTGAATTCAATGGGGCACCTGTCCCTGGTTCTGCACGCCTAATGTAAACTGAAAGCTGATTAACTGCAGTCCTCTGAATGAGGGGTTTCAGGAAGGGAAACATGTAGAACAGGCCTAGCTCTGGACCCCGACGGCTTGAGTTTAAGAACCCTTATGTACAATTCCCTTTTTGTTGTTCATCATGTCTTGCAACTCATTTTGTTTGCAGAATAGAATCAAATAGAAATACCCTTCATTGTCCCACAATGGGGAAATTCAGTTTTATACAGCAGCAAAGATTATAGGAAAAAAAATTCACATAATGAGGACCTTAGAAAAATGTATAAGAATAGCAGAATAGCCTCCCTCTGGTCTTCTCCATCCGCTACCTGTTCCATCTCGCCCCTGGTCCCACATCGCCGTGGATTTTGTAACCGGTTTGCCCGCATCCAGAGGTATGACCACCATCTTAACTATAATAGATCGATTCTCAAAAGCCTGCCATCTTGTTCCCCTCAGGAAACTTCCGACTGCCTTCCAGACAGCACAACTACTCGTAAAGCACGTTTTCAAACTCCATGGTATCCCCCAGGAGATT
Source organism: Cyprinodon diabolis (assembly GCA_030533445.1). Taxonomy (NCBI): domain Eukaryota; kingdom Metazoa; phylum Chordata; class Actinopteri; order Cyprinodontiformes; family Cyprinodontidae; genus Cyprinodon; species Cyprinodon diabolis. Next base: position 47,536,717 of record CM060075.1, on the reverse strand, counting down.
TTGTCGGACAGAGGGCCTCAATTCACCGCACAGGTCTGGAAACACTTCTGTTCTGCTCTTGATTCTAACATTTCTCTGACATCAGGTTATCACCCACAATCTAATGGTCAAACAGAACGTCTAAACCAGGAACTTGAATCAACCCTCCGATGCTTCACTTCCACCAACCCGATCTACTGGAGCCAATACCTTCACTGGGTAGAGTACGCACACAACTCCCACACATCTTCTGCAACCGGTCTGTCCCCTTTTGAAATCTCTCTTGGATATCAGCCATCCTTGTTCCCCGTCGACGAAAAAGAAATCTCTGTTCCATTAGTTCAGCACCACATCCGCCGTTGTCATAAGATCTGGAAGGACACAATATCAGCTCTGAACCAGACATCTGCCCAAAACAAAGGATTCGCTGACCGCAAACGACGCCCTGCTCCCACCTACACACCCGGACAACAGGTTTGGCTCTCCACACGTGACATCCCTCTCAAATCCATGTCCCGTAAACTCTCTCCCAGGTTCATCGGTCCGTACAAAATCGAGTCAGTCATCAACCCGTCTGCCGTCCTCCTGCATCTGCCATCCCCACTCCGGATCTATCCAACATTCCACGTCTCTCAAATCAAGCCTGTCCTGACCAGCCCTTTGTGCCCTCCGTCCGACTCCCCTCCACCCGGCCGGGACATTGATGGTCACCCTGCTTTCACCGTCCGCCGGATCGTAGACTCCCGTCGCCGGGGCCGCGGCTGGCAGTACCTGGTCAACTGGGAGGGCTACGGTCCGGAGGATCGCACTGGGGTTCCTGGATCTTTCATTCTCGACCCTGACCTGATTAAAGAATACCGTGAGTCTCTGCCATCTACTTCGTTTGGACCGCCAGGAGGCGGTCGTTGAGGGGGGGTACTGTTGGGATCTGGAGGTCTGTCCACTTTCTCCACCAGAGGGCGTACGAGATCTCCTGGAGCCGGAGCTGATTGTACCACCTGTTGCTCATCTGTTCATCAGGAGATCCGTATTTAAGGAGGCAGAGGACGTCTCTCCAGTGCCAGAGTGTTTACCAGTAACGGTTAGCAAGCCTGAGCTAACCAGCCTGTCTGAACCTCTGACTCCCTGAAAACCTGAACCTGATCTGTTTTCTCCTCTCTGCTTCCTAGATTGAACCTGCCTGAAACCTGAAACCCTGAAAGAGATTCCCTGCCAGTAATCTGCCTGTCAGTTCTCTGAAGAACTCTGAAAAAATTATTCCTGTCAAAGATCTGCCTGCCCGCTCTCAGAAGATACTGGAAGGAAACTCAAATCTGTGATCTGCCAGCACTCAAATTAAGCTCTGCCTCCGCCTAGCCCTCAGCCTGCCGGTAGCCTCTGGACCCTCTTGGTTCCCCCCTTCTGCCGCTCTGCTCTACTCAAGAACAGGTACTGCCCTGCACACTCTCATCCTGCAAATTACCTGGACCTCCACTAACCCCTCTGTCCCCCTCTGCAGTGAACCCACTCGTGACCAGTCCGGGATCTGATAACTCTGTGTGCTTTTCATAATCCACTCGTGACCAGACGAGTTCCCCTTTGGATCTGTTCATTTTTTGTGTTCAAACTTTTCAATAAACCTTTGAACTTTTCTCCTGCCTCTGAGTGTTCTGCATGTGGGTTAGGCATCTGAAGCCAAACATGACAACAAGACGGATTATGGGTAGGGCCTTGATCAGGTTTGTTGGTTAAGTCGGTCGGTTTGGCTAAGTGAGGTGTTTAAAATGAGACTCAGATACCAAGGATTAAATGTAAAGTAATGTCGGCTTTTTATACTTGAAAATATGCATAAAAAATAGAAAATAGTGGTTCGTACCAAAAACTAGAAAATAACGTTATAAAATTTTTTTAACAAAGTACTTATCAACTTAAAGTCAGTATTTCACTCTTCGAATTGGTTTTATTATTAAATCTAATTAAAATCAAGGTGCACCCTTTAAACCTGAATTTCGGTTAATAACACCACATTCATGGTAAAGTCAAAAGTACAATCCAGTATAATTCACAGAGCACAATATTAACCCTTAACTGCAGAAAAATGATTCCAACGACTCAGCTCCAAATTTATAGTCCCAAAGTGTGAACAGATGAGGTGGTTTAAGTGAGTCCAGACTCCTAACAAAAAGGGGATGTGTCAAAGATAAGACAGAGTTCAGAGCTCCATAAGGTTGATGTATGTATGTGTGTGAGAGAGGAAATGTGAAGATGAGTAAAGGGGCTTTGTGTTGTAATGGGGCCTACCACACCGCATAGTGCAGTAGTAGCGGGACAGGTCCATTGATCCTGAGGAGGGAATGGCTCCCACAATCGTTCAAGGACGGTTCGCCATCGACTTTTATCCAGAGATCCAATTCAACAGTGGAAGAAGAAACACACCACATTCACAAACCTGACCTGCCCAGTAAATCCATGCGGTCACCAAAGGACATCAAGCTACCAACACTGCGAATGGTTTTTTAAACCTAGATCATTTCATCTGTGTTACGAAAGCTCAGGACGCAGCTCTGGTGTGCCCTGAGCTGACAGAAAGTGTATTTGCTCACCACTTCCCACCACAGCGCAGACGTTTTCAAACGTCAGGATCCAGCCCAGAGTGGATAAAGACAGTTATGACTGACTTTTCTTACTCCATCCGGAAAGTGTCTTGCCCACGACCAAAATCTAATAAATTAGAAATGATTCCCAAAGGAGTAAATCATGATAATCTAATTAAAATCAAAATAACTCCAATTGGGGAAAAAGTTAAAACAATTAAATGCGGTCTGTTTAACATAAGATTTCTTTCCTCTAAAAGTCTGCTAGTTAATGACTTGATTTGTGATAATCACATTGACTTGTTTTGCCTTACAGAAACCTGGCTGCAGCAAGAGGATTATGTGAGCATAAATGAGGCAACTCCTTCAAGCTATTTAAATTTTCACATACCCAGAAATTCTGGGCGAGGAGGAGGAGTAGCAACAATCTTCCAGTCTGACTTACTGATTACTCCCAAAACAGTTAATACCTACAACTCTTTGAACATTTAACCCTTAATTTCCCTCATCCAAATTTCAAGGCAAGAAAACCTCTTCTTCTTGTAACTTTGTATCGTCCACCAGGTCCTTACTCTGAATTTTTAGATGAGTTTTCAGAGTTCCTTTCTGATTTGGTATTAAATACTGACAGGGTCATCATAGTGGGAGATTTTAACATCCATGCTGACATTGAAGGCGATAGCTTAAGGGCAGCCTTTAATGCTATCTTAGACACTATTGGCTTTGTTCAAAATGTGAATAGTCCCACACATTCTCATCTTCATACTTTGGATCTTGTGCTGACATACGGCATAGAATGTGAAGAAATAACAGTATTTCCTCACAACCCTGTCCTCTCTGACCACTTTCTAATAACCTTCCTTTCTTATCCAAAATTCTTGAGAAAGTAGTTGCCAAACAAGTGTGCGATCACTTCCACCATAATGAACTTTTTGAAGAGTTTCAGTCTGGCTTTAGAGCTCATCATAGCACTGAAACAGCTCTGGTGAAAGTCACTAATGATATTCTCATGGCCTCAGATAAGGGACTTGTATCTGTGCTCGTCCTGTTGGATCTTAGTGCTGCATTTGATACAGTTGACCATAATATTCTTTTAGAAAGACTTGAATATTTTTGTTGGAATTAAAGGAACAGCTCTAGACTGGTTTAAATCTGATCTATCTGATCGAATTCAGTTTGTTCATGTTAATGATAGATCTTCAACACGCTCAAAGGTTACCTGTGGAGTACCACAGGGATCAGTGCTAGGACCAATTCTCTTTACTATATATAAGCTCCCAATCGGTAGAGTTGGGAGCGAACCAGTTTTGCTGGTATGCTTCTGCACCATTGGTCTGGAATTTCTATTGATGCACAGCAAGTTTCCCGCCAAAGTGCAAGGGGGAGCCTATTCGAGAACTTTGGTGGCGCCGGCGGGAGTGTTTATCTTCCAAAATAACAATGGCACATCTGCAAGATACAGGTGCTGGTCATAAAATTTGAATATCATGAAAAAGTAGATTGATTTCAGTAATTCCATTTAAAAAGTGAAACTTGTATATTATATTCATACATTACATACAAACTCATATATTTCAGATGTTTATTTTGTTTAATTTTGATGATTACAAATGACAACAAATGAAAATCTCAAATTCATCATATCAGAAAATTAGAATATTGTGAAAAGGTTCAAAAATGATGGCCCCTGGTGCCACACTCTAATCAGCTAATTAACTCAAACCACCTGCAAAAGCCTTTAAATGGTCTTTCAGTCTAGTTCTATAGGCTACACAATCATGGGGAAGACTGCTGACTTGACAGTTGTCCAAAAGACGACCATCGACACCTTGCACAAGGAGGGCAAGACACAAAAGGTAAAGATCGCTAAAGAGGCTGGCTGTTCACAGAGCTCAGTGTCCAAGCACATTAATAGAGAGGCGAAGGGAAGGAAAAGATGTGGTCGAAAAAAGTGTACAAGCAAGAGAGATAACCGCACCCTGGAGAGGATTGTGAAACAAAACCCATTCAAAAATGTGGGGGAGATTCACAAAGAGTGGACTGCAGCTGGAGTGAGTGCTTCAAGAACCACCACACACAGACGTATGAAAGACATGGGTTTCTGCTGTCGCATTCCTTGTGTCAAGCCACTCTTGAACCACAGACAGCGTCAGAAGCGTCTTGCCTGGGCTAAAGAGAAACAGGACTGGACTGCTGGTGAGTGGTCCAAAGTCATGTTCTCTGATGAAAGTAAATTTTGCATTTCCTTTGGAAATCAAGGTCCCAGAGTCTGGAGGAAAAGAAGAGAGGCACTTCATCCACGTTGCTTGAAGTCCAGTGTAAAGTTTCCACAGTCAGTGATGGTTTGGGGTGCCATGTCATCTGCTGGTGTTGGTCCATTGTGTTTTCTGAGGTCCAGGGTCAACGCAGCCACATACCAGGAAGTTTTAGAGCACTTCATGCTTCCTGCAGCTGACCAACTTTTTGGAGATGCAGATTTCATTTTCCAACAGGACTTGGCACCTGCACACAGTGCCAAAGCTACCAGTACCTGGTTGAAGGACCATGGTATCCCTGTTCTTAATTGGCCAGCAAACTCTCCTGACCTTAACCCCATAGAAAATCTATGGGGTATTGTGAAGAAGAAGATGCAATACACCAGACCCAACAATTCAGAAGAGCTAAAAGCCACTATTAGAGCAACCTGGGCTATCATAACACCTGAGCAGTGCCACAGACTGATCGACTCCATGCCACGCCGCATTGCTGCAGTAATACAGGCCAAAGGAGGCCCAACTAAATACTGAGTGCTGTACATGCTCATACTTTTCATGTTCATACTTTTCAGTTGGCCAACATTTCTATAAATCCTTTGTTTTTATTGGTCTTCAGTAATATTCTAATTTTCTGATATGATGAATTTGAGATTTTCATTTGTTGTCATTTGTAATCATCAAAATTAAACAAAATAAACATCTGAAATATATGAGTTTGTATGTAATGTATGAATATAATATACAAGTTTCACTTTTTAAATGGAATTACTGAAATCAATCTACTTTTTCATGATATTCTAATTTTATGACCAGCACCTGTAGAAGTTGGCAGAGACCTTGGCATCTTTATATAATGTGTCTGAGGCATTGTACAAGTGGTTCTACTTCCGAACCTCCTTGATTAACCTTTTGTCGTATTTGTCCATTGTATTTGTTCCTCAATCTTTAAAAAAGACGCGCCCCAGCACCGAATCGAGAAGGACGACCACACAGACAGCTGGAAAGGCAAACCAAAGACCAATAACAGCTGCTTTTTGTTTCCCCACTTCCGCTTGAGGTCTGCGTGGATTTGCGATCGTTCGACACGTAGTCAGGATTTTTTTTAGGTCGGCGACGATGGTTGCAGAACCTCTGCGCGGGGGCGTGGTCACACACAGAGACAGATTTTTTGGTTGCAGAGGCTATGCATCAGAAGTATAAATTTGCCTTTATTAGACAGCATGGGATAAATTTTCACTAATTTTCACTGTTATGCTGATGATACCCAGCTATATCTGTCTATAATCCAGATGAAGCTAACCCATTACATAGATTACAGGCATGTCTTGAAGACATAAAAACCTGGATGACTCTTAACTTTCTGCTTCTGAATGCAGACAAAACAGAAGTTATAGTCTTTGGACCAGAGTCTCTGAAAAAGAAGCTGATTAGTCAGTCACTTCATCTGGATGGGATTAAACTGATTTCAGATAATAAAGTAAAAAATCTTGGTGTTGTTTTTGATCAGGACCTGTCATTTAAATCCCAGATCAAAGAGGTTTCTAGAATTTCCTTCTTTCATCTGAGGAACATTGCAGAAATGAGCAATCTCCTGTCCAGGGGTCATGCTGAGAAACTAGTCCATGCATTTGTTACTTCAAGGCTGGACTATTGTAATTCTTTACTATCAGGAAGTCCACAAACTGTAGTTAAAAGCCTTCAGCTGATCCAAAATGCTGCAGCCAGAGTTCTGATGAAAATGAAAAAGAGAGATCATATCTCTCCTATCCTGGCTTCTCTTCATTGGCTTCCTGTTAAATCCAGAATAGAATTTAAAATCCTCCTTCTCACATATAAAGCCTTAAATGGCCAAGCTCCATCTGATATCAGAGATCTGATTGTTCCTTATGTTCCTAACAGAGCACTTCGCTCTCAGTCTGCAGGCTCTTCCTGCTGAGGAGACTGAGGGGGGGCTCCTAAAGACCTCCTCTGACTCTGCTGTGGCATCAGCCATCTTCTATGAAGTGTCTGTTGGAGCAGCGGCTCATCTGTAGCTGAGAGGAAGCGGCTGGATCAGCTGATCAGGAAGGCCAGCTCTGATTGGATGCCCTCTGGACGGATCCTAACTAAATGAACATCTCTGTTGGATAATGTCCCCCCCCATGCATGAAGCTGGGGCTGAACTGGAGTGCTCCTTCAGTGACAGACTGCTGCACCCTAAATGCACCAGGGAGCGTTATCACAGATCCTTCCTCCCAGCAGCTGGAAGACTCTAGAACCACCAGCTGTTTTGGATTATTTATTGTCCAGACACAGAGTATTATATTATAAAAACTCTAAACAGTACTGTATTTTATTTGTTTTACTTTCTTATCTGTTTTTGTTGGGATCTGGAGTTTCGCCCACCTTCCTCCAGCAGATGGCGCCCTGGATCTCCTGGAGCTGAAGCCACCACCACACCTGCGGCTGATCAGCTCATCAGGAGGAGCAGCATTTAAGCAGCGTCAGAACCTCTCTTCAGTGCCAGAGTGTTGCGTAGTTATGGTTAGCGAACCTGAGCCAACCAGCCTGCCTGATTCTCTGTCCCCCAGAAAATCTGATATGACTCTAATCAGTTTTCTGTCTTCTCCTTCTTCTAGAAACATTCAGACCCAGACCTGGATCTCTGGAAGAGTCCCCCTGAAACCAGCCTGCCTGCCTGCTCTCAGTATCAGACCTGAAGAACCTTCTACTGAACCTGCATCCAGAGGCTTCTAGGAAGAAGCTCTGTGTCCCTCGAGTCTGAAGTAGAGACCTGACGCTGCCAAGCAATCTGACCACAGATCAAACTCCAGACCAACTTGGTTCCCTCAATCAAGCCAGTCCAAAAACTCAGAACCAGGTACAGAATCAAACCTCTCCGTCAAAGTCCAAGTCCCTGTCCATCTGGCTAACATAACTATCCGTCTCTGCAGATCTCCGTGTGTGACCAGTCCTTGGGCCTGTAGCCTCGTTCCAGTTACTTCTGTGTTTACTGACTTTACTATGAACGAAACATCTTCTTGTACAGCATCCAAAATAAACTGTTAAAACTTTCCCTGTTTGCTGGTGGTGTTCTGCATGTGGGTTAGACACCTGAGCCCAGACATGACAGTTTTTATACACTTTCTAAGGTGCACATTGTGTGACCACTTCTACTATAATATGTTGCTGCTGTAAACACCATAATTTCCAAATTGTGGGACAATAAAGGGATTTCCTATTCTATTATTTTTATTTTATTTTCACAGCCCTGTGTGTTTTGGGATTGATTTTAAGGTTATTCCATTGGCTTATAAATGTCTTAATGGTCTCATGCCTTCTTATTGATCAGGATGTGGTGTTTGTAGGTAGTGACTGTGTTCTTGGGTGAATGATGGCTTATTGCTATTGTGACGTGCATTTGTTTTTGTTACCATATTAAGCACTTTGTGTTGCCCCTGGCACAAACAGTGCTTTATAAATAAAGTTCGATTTGGTTTAATGTGACGAATCTCATAACTCTGAGCAAATGTTGCATCTAGTCTGTTAACTGATATTCAACAAGGAGAAGATCTCATATGTTTACCTGTGGTTTATACTGCTGTATTTTTAAACCTCTTTAACATCAAACTGATGTCAGTCAGCTGTGAGGATGGAGGGAAAGAAGAGATGGAGAGAATCAGAGAGGTTGGTCTGACACTTGGTGAAGCAGGAACAGCTTCTTAATATCAATCCCATGATTCAGGGGAGAATATTATTTATAATGAAAAGTGTGACAGTTGGATGCATATATTTTCCAAGCTATTAAATTATGGATGTTTTGATGATGGGGATTAGTGAAGAAGGCAGACATGAAGTCAGAGATTAACTCTGTTATAGAGACCAGGGAAGACATTGTGTGGGGAAAAATAACCCCGTAATGCCTCAACAACTGTTGGGATCTGGAGCTGTACCAACTTCCTCCAGCAGAGTGCGCCGTGGGTCTCCTGGAGCTGGAGCTTTCCAGCACACCTGAGACGCATCTACTCATCAGGAGACCTCTCCTTTATAACCAGCTGCCAGACCTTCCTTCGAGGCCGCAGTGTTGACCTTAGTTTGGTTAGCAACCTGAGCCTCTGAAACTGAAAGAATCTAGTTGTCTCTAGAGAGAGATCTGATTCTAACTCTCTTCTGTTTTTGCCTCACAGGAAACCTGTCTCTAGCCTGAAGCTCTGGGTGAGCTTAACCTGCCAATCTGCCCTGGTGAACCAAACCTGAAGATTCCTATGTGGATTCCCCTGCTGCTCTTGGTGAAGAGCTGGAAACTCTGATCAAGGTCTGCCATTAAAGTCAGAAGTTAGACGCTGCAGCTGGTCAAATCCTCTGCTGAACCAACAGTCCCTGGACCCAACGGTTCCCTCTCTCTCAAAGAGAAGCCTGGACTCAGTCAAGGTAGAATCTGAATAATCAAGAACTCATAACTCATCTGCCTGCTCCACTAACCAAACTATTATCTCTGCAGACTTCAGTGAACCTGCCCGGACCAGTTCCAGAACCAGTACATTATCTTGTGTTGTTGAAACTTTCAATAAACTCTGTTAAACTTTTACCCAGCCTCCGTTGTGTTCTGCATGTGGGCTAAGAACCTTAAACCCATCATGACAGAACACTGCGGCCAAACACAAAGCCCAGCAGATCACATGGGTTACGCTACATGGGTAATGCTAACGCCACGCCAGCGGTACGTCCAGTTCCGGATCCACTTCCGCCTCCGAGGTCACCGGCAGTGACGTCACCTCCTGATTTCCGTCCTAGTCCGCCTGAAAGATTTTCAGGTAACCAAAGGGATTGTAAGGGATTTTTGTTCCAATGTTGATTACTTTTTGAGCATTCTCCTGGCAGTTTTCCAAATGACAGAAAGAAAATATAATTCATTCTTTCTCAACTCACTGGACGAGCCCTTGAATGGGCGGAGGCAAGGTTCTCCTCTGAATCCAGTTTTTCTTGTACTTTTTCCGAGTTCATATCTGCGTTTTCCCAAGTATTTAACCACGACTCAGATAAAACTATTGACTCTCGAGCCCTGCTAGATTTAAGACAGGGAAATTCTACAGTGGCTGAGTTCTCAACCGACTTCCGGGTCAAAGCCGCAGCCTCAGGTTGGAACGAATGTGCACTCAAAAGTGCTTATTTTAAGGCTTTAAATGAAAACATCAAGGATGAACTAGCCACGATCGACGAACCAGCTAGTTTGGAGGATTTAATTCGTTTAATCATCAGATTGGATAACAGGCTCCGAACTAGAAACAACACTAGACAAAGAAGTCTAAATTTTTCTGTGTCAGCTCCTGCATTAAATAATGCTTCTGTTTTTTCTGGATCCGCAGAACCCAGTTCCAAGCCAAAGTCTAAGAACCAGACTCTTTCTGTGCCTGTCCAAGTCTCTCACTCAGATGGAGCGGAGGTCGAACCCATGCAGATTGGACACACAAGGCTAACCCCTGAGGAAAGACAACGAAGATTTAGGGGCAATCTGTGTCTGTACTGTGGTGAGACTGGCCATTTCATAGCTTCATGCCCGGCTAAGTCAAAAGCCAGGGCCCGTCAGAGGAATTGAGGAATCTGACGGGCCATTTGAAAACTGAAAAAGCTCCTCATCTGATGTTACCTGCTACTCTTTTCGATTCTAACCAGAACCTCACCTTGTCTGCTTTCATTGACTCTGGATGTGAAAGTAATCTCATTGACTCTAACCTGGTCCAGCAATTACAGATTGAAACTGTTCCTTTATCCAAACCTCTCAGAGTTTCCGCTATTGTTGGAAAGAAACTCCATCAAGTCACTCATCAAACACAACCTCTAGAACTTTTGATCTCTGGAAATCATTGTGAGACGTTAACGTTTTTTGTTTTCCCTTCTGCATGCTCCCCCTTGGTGCTTGGATTCGAGTGGCTGGAACGTCATAACCCCCATATCAACTGGGCTGAACGCCACATTGAGTCTTGGTCCACTTCCTGTCACGAGTCATGTCTTCGTTCTGCGGCTCCTGCTATTCAGTCCCCTAGAGGTAGGGAGGAGATGGACTCTCCTGACCTTACTTCTGTTCCTCCCGAGTATCATGATCTGGCACCAGTCTTCAGTAAGGTCAGTGCGACGTCTCTTCCACCTCACAGACCATATGACTGCGCCATAGAATTATTACCAGGAGCTCCCCTGCCCAGCAGTAGACTTTATAACATCTCTAAGCCTGAACGCGAGACCATGGAGAAATATATCAATGAGTCTCTAGATGCTGGGATAATCCGCCCTTCTTCTTCTTCTCTTGGTGCTGGTTTCTTTTTTGTGGGCAAAAAGGATGGTTCCCTACGACCCTGTATAGATTACAGAGGCCTAAATCAGATAACCGTCAAAAATAAGTACCCACTACCATTACTGGCATCAGCATTTGAACCTGTTCAGGGTGCAACAGTGTTCACCAAACTCGATTTGAGAAATGCTTATCACCTCCTTAGGATAAGAGAAGGAGACGAATGGAAGACAGCCTTTAAGACCCCCTTAGGCCAATTTGAGTATCTGGTCATGCCTTTTGGTCTCACAAACACTCCTGCATGTTTTCAAGCTCTAGTCAACGACGTTCTCAGAGATTTTTTGAATGTGTTCGTTTTTGTGTATATCGATGATATTTTGATCTACTCCAAGAACCTATCAGAGCATAAGAAACATGTCCGTCTAGTTCTTCAGAGACTTTTGGAAAACAAGCTCTTTGTGAAAGCAGAAAAATGTGAATTTCACCAACCATCTGTCACTTTTTTAGGGTTTGTGCTCGAGGGCGGGCAGGTTAAGCCATCCGAAGACAAGATAAAGGCAGTTCTGGACTGGCCGACACCTGAAAACCGCAAACAGCTTCAGAGATTCCTTGGTTTTGCAAACTTTTACAGACGCTTCATAAGAAATTACAGTCAAACAGCTCTACCTCTCACAACCCTGCCTTCTGTGAAGAAGACCTTTCAATGGACACCTGAAGCCCAGAACGCTTTTGAAAGATTAAAGAACCTGTTTTCTAGAGCTCCCATCCTTATCCAGCCAGATCCCTCTAAGCAGTTTATCTTAGAGGTGGATGCATCTGACTCCGGTGTTGGAGCTGTTTTATCTCAACAATCTGACTCAGACCAAAAGATTCACCCCTGTGCTTTTTTTTCACGTAGACTCTCACCTGCGGAGCAAAACTATGATGTTGGAGACCGGGAACTTCTTGCCATAAAACTCGCCTTGGAGGAATGGAGACACTGGCTCGAGGGGGCCGAGCATCCAGTTTTGGTCTGGACAGACCACAAGAACCTGGCCTATCTCCAATCAGCCAAACAATCTAATCCACGTCATTTAAGATGGTCATTGTTCTTCTCCCGATTCAATCTCATAATCTCCTACAGACCTGGTTCCAAGAACGTCAAGCCCGATTCTCTCTCTCGTCTGTACTCCGCTGACCAACCTGAGACACCCGAGCCTGTTCTTCCTGCCTCTTGTACTGTTGGAGTCGTTTCCTGGGAGATCACTGATCTCATCAACACTGCCCTAGCCTCTGAACCTGACCCAGGTAACGGTCCTCCAAATAAAACCTATGTTCCATCTTCCGTCAGATCCCGACTGATCCAGTGGATGCATGCAGCTAAATTTTCCGCCCATCCTGGAGTGAGCAGAACGATTGCCTTGATCACAAGACGTTTCTGGTGGCAATCCTTACACAAAGACGTTAAGGAGTACGTTTTGGCATGCCCCATCTGCGCCAGAAACAAAACCTCTCACCAACCACCTTCTGGCCTGCTGCATCCTCTACCTGTTCCTACCCGTCCCTGGTCTCATATTGCCGTAGACTTTGTCACTGGTCTTCCGATATCCAGAGGTATGTCCACCATTTTAACCATCGTCGACCGTTTTTCCAAGGCCTGTCACTTAATCCCCCTCAGGAAACTTCCCACGGCTTTCATGTGAAGCATGTTTTCCGACTCCATGGCATCCCACAAGAAATCCTCTCCGACCGCGGTCCACAGTTCATCTCTCAGGTCTGGAAAGCCTTCTGTTCTGCGTTAAACTGTAAGTCATCTCTCACCTCTGGTTATCACCCACAGTCTAACGGGCAGACGGAGAGAATGAATCAGCAACTAGAGTCCACTCTCCGCTGCCTGCCCCCTAACAAGCCAACTGCCTGGAGTCAGTTTCTGACCTGGATCGAATATGCCCACAATTCATTAAAATCTGCTTCTACTGGTCTATCCCCGTTCCAGGTGTCTCTCGGTTATCAGCCTCCACTTTTCCCTGCAGACGAGAGAGAGAGATCAGTCCGATCAGTCCAACATCACATCCGCCGTTGTCAGAGAGTCTGGAAGGACACTATCGCCACCTTCAACCGCTCATCAGCTTCCTCTAAACGCTTCGCTGACTCCAAGAGACGCCCGGCCCCTGACTACTCCATAGGCCAAGAGGTATGGCTGTCTACACGAGACATTCCCCTCAAGGGTATGTCTCGGAAACTGTCCCCCCGGTTCATTGGCCCATATAAAATAACCCAGATCATCAACCCCTCTGCTGTCCGCCTGCACCTACCTCCGAGTCTTCGCATCCATCCCACGTTCCATGTCTCCCAAATTAAACCTGTGGTCTCTAGCCCCCTGTCGATTGGGAGGGCTACGGTCCGGAGGACCGCACATGGGTTCCTGGTTCGTATATCCTCGATCCATCCCTTATCGAGGAATATGAGAGCTCCCTCCCGTCGACTTCTTCTGGACCGCCAAGAGGCGGTCGTTGAGAGGGGGGTACTGTTGGGATCTGGAGCTGTACCACCTTCCTCCAGCAGAGTGCGCCATGGGTCTCCTGGAGCTGGAGCTTTCCAGCACACCTGAGACGCATCTACTCATCAGGAGACCTCTCCTTTATAACCAGCTGCCAGACCTTCCTTCGACGCCGCAGTGTTGACCTTAGTTTGGTTAGCAACCTGAGCCTCTGAAACTGAAAGAATCTAGTTGTCTCTAGAGAGAGATCTGATTCTAACTCTCTTCTGTTTTTGCCTCACAGGAAACCTGTCTCTAGCCTGAAGCTCTGGGTTAGCTTAACCTGCCAATCTGCCCTGGTGAACCAAACCTGAAGATTCCTATGTGGATTCTCCTGCTGCTCTTGGTGAAGAGCTGGAAACTCAGATCAAGGTCTGCCATTCAAAGTCAGAAGTTAGACGCTGCAGCTGGTCGTATCCTCTGCTGAACCAACAGTCCCTGGACCCAACAGTTCCCTCTCTCTCAAAGAGAAGCCTGGACTCAGTCAAGGTAGAATCTGAATAATCAAGAACTCATAACTCATCTGCCTGCTCCACTAACCAAACTATCATCTCTGCAGACTTCAGTGAACCTGCCCGGACCAGTTCCAGAACCAGGACATTATCTTGTGTTGTTGAAACTTTCAATAAACTCTGTTAAACTTTTACCCAGCCTCCGTTGTGTTCTGCATGTGGGCTAAGAACCTTAAACCCATCATGACAACAACCTGAAGTGTTCTTGCCTGTATGAACCTTAAAAAAAAAGAAAACTATTGGCTCCCTGGTTTAATACATAGTTTCAGACTTTTAAAGCTCTGTGTTGGATTGAATTGATTAAAAAACATTTAAGTCAGTAAGATCTTCTGTTAAAACAAATATTAGTAATAAAGAGTCTATAAAAACTAGAAAAAGCTGTTTCGGAGAAACAGCAAGTGGGAATGCTTTTGCTGAATGAAAAAAGCTGAAATTACCTGAAGAACATATGAAAATGTGATAGGAAGTCATCAGAAACTTCAAACTGCAGAAAACAATTGAATCATCTGAAGATTTTGTAGGGTAGAATCATTTGGCAGTAAAATGGCAGAAACAAACTCATCTTAAAAACTGCACAGCCAAACCATACATGATATCAAAAAATGTCTTGAATGTGGGCGCTAGAAGGGTCTAAATGTAATGTCTCCCAAGTTTCTAGAAAAATGTATTAAGAAATTTCGAAGGGGGGCCACCTACTGCCCAGCAAAATGTCAGGTGTGTTATGATTTAGCAGTAAACAGAAAAGCTTTATTCATGTCCATAAACAGAGCAGAATGAAGCCTAAGTTCTCAGCATAGGCTGAAAAGTATTAAATTAGCTGAATCAGAAAAGAAATTACAAAGAAAAACTTGAATCTTATCTGGTTAAAGAAAATATGAGTAGCTTAAGGATGGGAAGTAAAATGTTGAGGAAGATGGTATTGAATAAGTATCAAAATTTTGAAATCATATGTGGAAATGTCAAGACTTGGCAAAACAATTTGAAATGATTTAAAATGGGTTGGTTGATCAGCATAATTAAAACAGCGTCATCCTTAGAGGATTGAAAATCTACAAACCCATGTGCAAGACTGACCATGAGAAGCAGAGGAAGGACAGAGAGAGACGCTTATAGAAAGAGAGCTAATACCACTTAAGGAGCTGAATTTTTAAAAAAATTTAACCTGCATGTTACGAGCCGCTGTGGTGATGAAAGCACCGTTGGCAGGCTTAGGCTGCATGTTACGAGGTTAGCAGATGCTTTATTACAGTGTAAATCTTAGAGCCTGATTAAGAAATATGCACTGAGGTGTGTGGTCAACAGGCATTGGTAGTGTAATTTGAAGAAATTGGTTGAGTTTGGGTCATAGCTACGAGCCATACAGCACAATGAATAAGTGTGTGTAAGGAAGAGGCTTTTATTTTGTAGAGTCCCTTTAGTCTTATTTCGAAAGTCCATCATGGATGTGTGTCAAGGGAAGGGTCATGCCCAGCAGTGATATAGAATCCATTTCTAAATATGAAATGAACTGGTTTTCCATGTTATTGGCTGAAAAGATGCTGTATTAGAGCGTAAATGGGAGACTTTTATTATGAAATTCGCTCTGGGGTATGTTTTGGTAGAGTTTGGGTCATAATGCTGAGCCATTTGCATCAATTAATACACGAGTTTAATATAGAGGCTTTTATTGTGTAGGGTCACTGGAGTCTTATTTTGAAAGTCTAGCAGGGTTGTGTGTTGAGAAAAGGGTCAGACCCAACAGTGATACTTGATGACTTTCCAATCATTAAATCACTCTTTCCCCTGTTATTAGGGCAGTAGATGAAGTGGCAATTGGAGGCTTTTATTTTGAAATTTGCTGTGGGGTGTGTTTTGAAAACCCCCCTAGAATCTAATTTAAAAAAAGTGGTTGAGTTTGGGTCATAATGTTGAGCCATATGCTGGGAAAAAAAATTATGAGTTTAATGTAGGGGCTTTTATTTTGTAGGGTCACTGGAGTCTTATATTATATTTATATATTGGTTCACTTCCTGTTTGGATTAACTGAGTGTGCAGCTGCTGCAGCTGTCCGGGAGGAACTCCATCTGACGTTAAGTTATTTTCTCTGTGATATCTCTGTATCTAAGTAACTCTAACTGACTAGTTTAAAACATAGCACCTTCTGCTGCACTTTTCTACTGAGCACTTGTCAGTTTCACACGGTTTTATTTCTGATAGCAAGGAGTAGCTAGCCTAGGCTAGCGCTAGCTTAGCATTGCTATGGCTTCTCTCTCTCCCTCCCTCTCTTTTCCAACTCTTCCTTCTTCCTCTCCTCTCTCCTGCTCTCTGTGTCAGATGTTCAGTTATTCCTCTGCCTCCTTTAGTGATAATGGGATGTGTAATAAGTGTAGTATTTTTGTAGCTTTGGAGGCGAGGGTGTCAGAGTTAGAATCCAGGCTTCAGGCTGTTGAACATCCAGGAGTTAAAGTAGGCCCCCCACGTAGCTCTCCTCCAAAAGTGCCTGAGCAGCCAGGCGATTGGGTAACTGTACGCAGAAAGCGTAGTCATGGATCTCTGCCCACTGGTCACCACCAACCCGTTCACGTTTCTAACCGGTTTTCCCCACTCAGTGACACACCCACTGAGAAGCCCACTCTGGTGATTGGCAGCTCCATAGTCAGAAACGTGGCATTAGAGACACCAGGGACCATAGTCAAATGTTTGCCGGGGGCCAGAACGGGCGACATCAAATCCTACCTGAAACTACTGGCTAAGGATAAGGTTAAATACAGTAAGATTGTTATTCACGCTGGTGGTAATGACACCCGGTTACGCCGATCGGAGGTCACTAAAATTAGTGTTGCTTCGGTGTGTAAGTTTGCCAAAAAAATGTCGGACTCCGTAATTTTCTCTGGTCCCCTCCCTGATCTGACCAGTGATGACATGTTTAGCCGCATGTCGTCATTCAACCGCTGGTTGTCTAGGTGGTGTCCTGAAAACAACGTGGGCTACATTAATAATTGGCAATCCTTTTGGGGAAAGCCTGGTCTGATTCGGAGAGACGGCATCCATCCCACTTTGGATGGTGCAGCTCTTCTTTCTAGGAATCTGGCCACATTTATTAGTCCTCCAAAACCCTGACCACCCAGGGTGCAGACCAGGAAGCAGAGTTGTAGTTTAACACACATCTCTGCAGCTTCTCTACTGTTACCCACTCTTTACTCCATCCAGACAGTGTCTTGCCCACGACCAAAATCTAATAAATTAGCAAAGATTCCCAAAGAAGTAAATCATGATAATCTAATTAAAATCAAAATAACTCCAATTGGGGAAAAAGTTAAAACAATTAAATGCGGTCTGTTTAACATAAGATCGCTTTCCTCTAAAAGTCTGCTAGTTAATGACTTGATTTGTGATAATCACATTGACTTGTTTTGCCTTACAGAAACCTGGCTGCAGCAAGAGGATTATGTGAGCATAAACGAGGCAACTCCTTCAAGCTATTTAAATTTTCACATACCCAGAAGTTCTGGGCGAGGAGGAGGAGTAGCAACAATCTTCCAGTCTGACTTACTGATTACTCCCAAAACAGTTAATACCTACAACTCTTTTGAACATTTAACCCTTAATTTCCCTCATCCAAATTTCAAGGCAAGAAAACCTCTTCTTCTTGTAACTTTGTATCGTCCGCCAGGTCCTTACTCTGAATTTTTAGATGAGTTTTCAGAGTTCCTTTCTGATTTGGTATTAAATACTGACAGGGTCATCATAGTGGGAGATTTTAACATCCATGCTGACATTGAAGGCGATAGCTTAAGAGCAGCCTTTAATGCTATCTTAGACACTATTGGCTTTGTTCAAAATGTGAATAGTCCCACACATTCTCATCTTCATACTTTGGATCTTGTGCTGACATACGGCATAGAATGTGAAGAAATAACAGTATTTCCTCACAACCCTGTCCTCTCTGACCACTTTCTAATAACCTTCAGGATTACTTTAACAGAGTTCTCCTCCCCCAAAAGAAGGTTCAATTTTAGTAGATCTTTATCAGATAGTGCAGTTATAAATTTTAAAGAATCTGCTTCACTTTCTCTCTCCTCTGTGTCGCTGAGCAGTGCTGCAGAGTGCAAAAGTATAGCTTATTCCCCTTCACAGGTTGATGATTTTGTTGATGGGGTTGCTAGTTCTCTGCGTACTGCCTTAGACAACGCAGCTCCTTTGAAAATGAAAACCGTTAAAAATAGAAAGCTTGCTCCTTGGTTTAATGCAGAGCTGCGTACTTTGAAGCAAAATGCTAGGAAACTGGAGAGAAAATATCGCTCCACAGGCCTGCAGGAGTCCTTCCTAGTCTGGAAAAATGGTTTACTGCTGTATAAGAGGACCCTTTGTAAAGCAAGAGCAGCATACTTCTCCTCATTAATAGAGGAGAATAAGAATAATCCTAGATTTCTTTTTAATACAGTTGCCAAACTCACCCAGAGCCATAGCTCTGTTGAACCGTCCATTCCACCTGCTCTTAACAGCAATGATTTTATGGGATTCTTTATAAATAAGATTGATGTTATTAAAAATAAGATCATAAGCACTCCTCTATCCACGATTGTACCTGAGGTAGTCATGGAATCTGAACCGGGTTTAGACTGCTTTGATCCAGTTGAACTTTCTGAATTAGCAAAATTATTGTCTTCATCTAAGCCTTCAACTTGTATGTTAGATCCAGTTCCAACCAGGTTATTTAAGGAGGTATTCCCTTTGATCCCCTCCTCCATTTTAGATGTGATTAATCTATCTCTGTTACAGGGATATGTACCTAAAGCTTTTAAGGTTGCTGTAATTAAACCTCTGCTTAAGAAACCGTCTCTTGACCCAGATGACTTGGTTAATTATAGACCTATATCCAATCTTCCTTTCTTATCCAAAATTCTTGAGAAAGTAGTTGCCAAACAAGTTTGCGACCACTTACACCATAATGAACTTTTTGAAGAGTTTCAGTCTGGCTTTAGAGCTCATCATAGCACTGAAACAGCTCTGGTGAAAGTCACTAATGATATTCTCATGGCCTCAGATAATGGACTTGTATCTGTGCTCGTCCTGTTGGATCTTAGTGCTGCATTTGATACAGTTGACCATAATATTCTTTTAGAAAGACTTGAATATTTTGTTGGAATTAAAGGAACAGCACTAGACTGGTTTAAATCTTATCTATCTGATCGAATTCAGTTTGTTTATGTTAAAGATAGATCTTCAACACACTCAAAGGTTACCTGTGGAGTACCACAGGGATCAGTGCTAGGACCAATTCTCTTTACTTTATACATGCTCCCAATTGGTAGAGTTATTAGACAGCATGGGATTAATTTCCACTGTTATGCTGATGATACCCAGCTATATCTGTCTATAAATCCAGATGAAGCTAACCCATTACATAGATTACAAGCATGTCTTGAAGACATAAAAACCTGGATGACTCTTAACTTTCTGCTTCTGAATGCAGACAAAACAGAAGTTATAGTCTTTGGACCAGAGTCTCTGAAAAAGAAGCTGATTAGCCAGTCACTTCATTTGGATGGGATTAAACTGATTTCAGATAATAAAGTAAAAAATCTTGGTGTTATTTTTGATCAGGACCTGTCATTTAAATCCCAGATCAAAGAGGTTTCTAGAATTTCCTTCTTTCATCTGAGGAACATTGCAAAAATTAGAAATCTCCTGTCCAGGGGTGATGCTGAGAAACTAGTCCATGCATTTGTTACTTCAAGGCTGGACTATTGTAATTCTTTACTATCAGGAAGTCCACAAACTGTAGTTAAAAGCCTTCAGCTGATCCAAAATGCTGCAGCCAGAGTTCTGATGAAAATTAAAAAGAGAGATCATATCTCTCCTATCCTGGCTTCTCTTCATTGGCTTCCTGTTAAATCCAGAATAGAATTTAAAATCCTCCTTCTCACATATAAAGCCTTAAATGGCCAAGCTCCATCTGATATCAGAGATCTGATTGTTCCTTATGTTCCTAACAGAGCACTTCGCTCTCAATCTGCAGGTTTACTAGTGGTTCCTAGAATTTCTAAAAGTAGAATGGGAGGCAGATCTTTTAGTTATCAGGCTCCTCTCCTGTGGAACCAACTACCAGTTTTAGTCCGTGAGGCAGACACTCTGTCTACTTTTAAGACTAGGCTTAAAACTTTCCTTTTTGATAAAGCTTATAGTTAGGGTGGCTCAGGTTATCCTGAGCTCTCTCTCTATAGTTATGCTGCTATAGGCTTAGACTTTTGGAGGACATAGGGACCCCCATTTCATCATTCTGCTTCATTCTCTCTCTGTTCTCCTATTCTGCAGAATCTGTTTGTTCAATCTCTAACCTTCTGCTCTCTCTGCTTTTCCTCAGAGTAGCTTTGCCTCGTCTGTTCCTGTTTGGCTGTGACGTCATCCAGGAAAGAAACATCAGCTGTGCTGCTTCCATCAACACCCTTGTTTGTAGATGTTGGAGATCGGCCTGTCTTCCAGTGTGGTCCTGTTTCTCTGGCCGTGGCTGGGTGGATGTGCTCTCTTCATCCTCTGACATGGGAGCTGCCTTGGAGCTCGTCTGCCTGGCTGTGTGTTTCCTGGACGGGGCCGCCTTTTACAGCTGCTTTTTGTATCTCTGCTTCTTGTATCTCTGCTTCTGTCTCCTTGAACCCCAGTCGGCCTTGGCAGATGGCCGCTCACACTGAGCCTGGTTCTGCTGGAGGTTTCTTCCTGTTAAAAGGGAGTTTTTCCTCTCCACTGTCGCTACAAGCATGCTTAGTGTGAGGGATTGTATTTGAGTCAATGAGTCAATGCAATCAACTGGTTTTCCTTAGATAGAAAACTTTGTATCAATTTGACTGTATGATCTGGTTGAACTGTAAAGTGCCTTGAGATGACATGTGTTGTGAATTTGGCGCTATATAAATAAACTGAATTGAATTGAATTGAATTGAATTGAATTATTTTGAAAGTCTATCAGGGTTGCGTGTGAAGGGAAGGGTCATGGCCAGTAGTCATATTGTATCCATTTCCAAATGTTAAATCAGTGTTGTCTCCCTCCATTAGATTAAAATGTGCTGTTTAAAGTGGCAGAGGTAAAATCCCTTTGAAGCTCGGTTACCTTGACAACGCTTAACGAGCCTGTCAGTGAAAGAGAGAAAAGCGCATCACTTTCGTTCCTTTCCTCTCAGGCTTTTTTGAATGGGAAAATCAGCTCCAAACAAACGAGTGCTGAAGACAAACCGTAAATGGTATCTAAAAAATTCTTTCAGTCTAAGCGACAGCTATCCTTTGTCTCCAATTGGGGTAACTTTCATGGATTTAGCTCATTCACAACCTTAATGGGAAGGAGAAATATAAAGGTTTGTCACTCCTGCTGGTCTCATTAAATAACATGCAGCTCCATGGTAGAGCAGAGCTCTCAAAAGCAAAACTTCCCCTCCGAACCAACGAGCGGTGAGCCAAATCCGTAAAAGATATTCAAAAAATTCTTTCACTGTTGGCGTCAGCCATCCTTCGGCTTCGACTGTGCCAACTTTCATGTTTCTACTAAAAACTATTTGGCCACGGTGACGATGTAAAAATGTGTTTTTTCTGAGTATGAGGATTTTTCTCAGAATCAACGTTTTCCTATGCCCGAACAAGTCAGCTAAACAGCTAAACCATAAATGATATTGAAAAAATTCTTCAATGTTAGTGCTAGAAGGTTCTGAAGATGTTCTAAACCAAGTTTAATGTTTGTACATCAAACAGTTTAGAAATGGGAGCGATACGAAAATATGTATCGTTTTAGATTTGGATTTTGTCTGTGATTTCTACTGGGGAAGTGTGGACTTCTTCGCGGTCTGGGCCAAACTGTCGGAAAGCTGTAAATGCCACACAAATGAGGGTTACATTTCCTGAATCCTGACAAAAATCCCCATGTTTTGATGTATCATTTATTTAAATTGAGTGAAGAATGAGGGAGTGAGACCAATTTGTTCGGAAAAACCAGAACAGCTCAAAAGCTAGAGCAGGCACTCTAGCAGTTGAAGAATTCCGTCCATAGACTTCCATTATAAATCTGAAAATCTTTACATTTTTTTTCTTTTAAAGTTTGAAGCTTCACTGAAGCAAAACTGTAAAAGTTAGCAAAAAGCTGTGTTAAACAGTAACAGCAGAAAGATACGGAAACATTTTAAAAGTTGAATGGTGTTTCTAGCTGAAAGTATGCTGAAGTAGTTAAAGGTCAAAGATGATGAAGTTTTAGCTGAATTTTGCTCAAATCTAAGAATTCTACATGCATTTCAATGGGACAAAAAAAAAAACGCAGAAAAAGCTGAATATCGCGAAAACTGCAAAAAATATCTTTACCAAAAGACATAGCAGAATTCTCCTGAACAAGCTGAACGTTTTGATACCAAAATTGTTGAAATCGGTTGTAAACTGCGGGACTAGTTAGAGTCAGAAAAATTTTAAGTGAAAAACAATAAGTGGGAATGCATAAGCAAATTTTGCCTACATTTAACATACATTCATACAGCTGTGACTATGACCATCACCTGTGGATCAGAAACCTTCAGGCAGAAGTTCTACCCAGCAACCAGTGGAAAGGGGGCGGAGCCTGTTCTCCAGGTTCTAACAGCAGATCTCTGAGCAGTCAGTTCCTCTGTTGGACGCTGACAGAGAAACATGTCTTCATCACTGCTCTGCTGCTGCTTCCTCCTCCTCTTCATCATTGTCCACCCTGCAGGTAGGAGCAATAATATAATTAACAATTTGATCAATAATCTGTTCAATACATCATAAACATCTGGATCCATAAATAAAGCTGGTTTCAGTTGGGACAGCAAGTGGTGAAAATTGAAGTTAGGAAATATTTGGATCATTATAGTTATAATATTGATAATGACCAGAGATCATTACATTTAGAATATCAAAAATTATCAGAGATCATTTTAGTTAGAATAATCCTGAATAAAACTGATTTCTGACTAACTATTGAGCTAATTTGTGGTTAGATTTTATGAAGCTGCTATCAGACGATAATTGACACAATTATTAAAACATTAAATCAATAAAATGATGAATAATCAGTTCGTCAGTCCATAAATCTATTCTCTACTCAGTGAGCAGATCTGATATTCTGTTCTGTTTCTCAGATGGGTTCGAGCTTTATGAAGTGTTTCGTTGTGAGTTCACCTCCCCTGAGCTGAAGGACATCGAATTCATCGTATCTTATTTTTACAACAAAGAGGAGCACTTCAGGTTCACCAGCAGTTTGGGGAAGTTTGTTGGATTCACAGATTATGGCGTCTTCCAGGCAGAACACCACAACAATAATACTGTATTAATTCAGTCATTGAGAGCTGAGAAGGAGAGATACTGCCATAACAACATTGGTATCTTCTACCCCAATGCTCTGACTAAATCAGGTGAGTGTTTGTGTTGAATCTCCTCCTGATGATCCTCAGATCATCTCTGACTGTAGATCATCGTCATTTTAACCAATAGAAACTTCTCCTCTTCTAACAGTTCATTACTGATCATATGTTTCTAATTACATAAAGCTGACTTATTAGTTTCAGGATGAAATTAGGATCTGATAAATTTTTTTTTATTATGTCAGTGAGCTAGAAATGTTCTGGTTGTGTTAGTAAAAATGATAAAATGAAAACTTTTTCAGCTTTGGATTTCTACATAAATGTCATCCTTCTGATTTGTTGTCTTCCCTTTATTATATTTTTATTATATTCTATGTCTCGCAATGTTATCAAGATAACCGCGTTGCATTTACTTACTAAACACTTGCTTAGAGAAATCAAAACAAAACACAACAAAACATTCTGTTATGTCTATAACAGCTTAACTGCCTTATAATATGTTCTTGTGTTTAAAGTATAATTATGGAGCTAAGTAACAGATTTATTTTTGACCATAACTCCTAAAAGAATATTTTTTTCTTTATGCAGAAATCTAGAAAATCGCTGAAACATAGCATCTCAAAAGGCTTTTTGTGCGATTGGTTCAAAGAATTGTTCTTCAGTAAAAAAAAAAAAGAAATGTTGGAAAGAATTTGTGACGTTGGATCAATTCCATTATTAATGAATCTCCTGAGCTTTTGGAGCGAGATGCTAAACAGACCAAATGCTCGTTTCCAGACTGTTTTATGTGAACAAAGAGTTATGGTTGTATAGAATAAATCTGCTCTTCCATATATGATTATTGCTTGGACCAAAATTATCTTATAATAATATTCCAATTAAGCAAGTGACCTGAGATGAAATTATGTGAATTGGAGCTATAGAAATAACCAGTTTAACCAGTTTATTTCGATGGTTTCATTAAAACATTAAAGTCAATCTCACCTTCTTCATAACTTTGGATCATTGTATCCCTTTATAAATATAAAATGGGTTTATCCAATCTGGTTAAAGTTTGATTGATTTCTGGACTGAGCTGAAAATGAGAACAGAAAGGGATTATAGTATAAATAATCAATAATAGATTAATCTCTGATATGATGACTTCAGTTGAGCTTGAAGGTTTCCCTGGATATTTAGTTTAGATTATAGATTTCTATCTTTTATAATTTCTCTTCCTGAATATTGAACCATTATTTTTTTCAGTGATGAATGAATGACAGATCAGCAGGTTTACACTTTCACTATTTTAATCTACATTAAATTCTCATCTTTTCTCTCTGGTGTTTAAGATTCAAAAGGATGTATCTGTTGGTTGAGTTGATGTTTTATCTATTCTTTTCTGCATTGTTCTTACTTTTTTATTGATTTTTGTACATTTTTATTGCATTTAATAGTCATTTTATTTATTTGGCCTTGTTGATTATTTTAAAGTGCTAAAGTTGGACTGGACTGGAAATAAGTTACTGAACTGCTATCATGAATACACGGGTTATATAATGTATGGGAACCAGTTCTAATGATGAAACTGAGGAACATTTAAACCACATAAATTAAACTTTATTCCTTGTTTCTTCATTAAAATCAAGGAACCCTGATGATAATATTTCATTTAAATCAATTAAATAATTGCTTTTCCAGTGGAGCCCTACGTCAGGATTCAGCTGGTGGCGCCCTCTAGTGGTGGCCATCCTGCCGTGCTGGTCTGCAGCGCCTTCAGCTTCTACCCTAAAACCATCAAGATGAGCTGGCTGAGGAATGGAGAAGAGATCACCTCTGGAGTGGACATCACTGATGAGCTCCCAGATGGAGACTGGTACTACCAGGTCCACTCCAACCTGGAGTACAAACCCAGGTGGGTTCTAGCAGGTTCTGCTCCGATAGCACCGGTTCCATCAATAGAGACTGGAACACATGTTAATGTGGATTCTAGAATCCTTGTACATGTTCCCAGGGGCTGTTTTAGGAAATGTGGGGCCCTAGGCAAAGACAGGCAGGGGAAAAGACAACACATAAAACAGCCCCATTCTACAGATAGAGAAACGCTAATAGAATAGACATCCATTATCTGTTCTAGGTTTGGTCCCTCACTAAGCCCATTCACTTTTTTTCATTTGAATGAAATAATAGCTGGAAGTAAATCTGCTCCCTTCCTCCATTTCTTTCCAAAGATCCCATCCTTCATTAGTAACTGTCCCTGTAACACAGAGGAAAATACTGCAGTTTCTATTCTAAAACTAAACCTATTTATGTTGCTGGTTACATAATTTAACACCTTCATGTTCAGTGGAAACATTTTAACCAACCCAGAAATGACGTTTTAATGTTTGTGATAAACTAAGTCTTTTGTTTCAGGGGTGACTTTTTAAGCCAGATCTCTTAAAAAAAATCTTCATCTGATTGAAAAATAAATTATGACAAAACAAAGATAAGTTACAGGAAAGACAAGTGATGCTACAAATATGACAATTTCTTAAAGAATTGAACAATAAATGGATTAATCTATAATTAACTTAACCCTTGACATCCACATCTGTGCACAATAACTCACAATAAAGCAATGTTGATACAACGCTGCAATGCAGAGAAGATGGTAATGACTTCCTGTTTTGAAAAACAAACGGTATAACTTAAATATTATGTTATACATTCAAAAAAGTTATGTTTTTGAATGTATAACATAATAATTTTAGGACTAAAAGACCTACCAAACTACCTGTGAACCTATGGATGATTTTAGGAAGGACACCTAAAAGCCTGAGGTTTCCTGAAATCAACGTGAAAGAAAAAAAAATCACCTAAATAATCTATTTCTGTTTTTCTGTATCAAATACAAACAACATTCAAAACTTCATTTTAAAGTGAGAAATATTCAATAATGTAAATAAATACTGATCAATATAGGGGGACATCCCATTCCACTATTTAACATTCACTAGTTCATTTTCACACGATGGATCCTCCCCTACTGGTGTCAAAGTTACACCTGATTGCTGCTGATTGTGGGATGCTGCTAGTTGCTGATGCTGCTAGTTGCTGATGCTGCTAATAGCTGATGCTGCTAGTAGCTGATGCTGCTAATAGCTGATGCTGCTAGTAGCTGATGCTGCTAGTAGCTGATGCTGCTAGTAGCTGATGCTGCTAGTTGCTGATGCTGCTAGTTGCTGATGCTGCTAATAGCTGATGCTGCTAGTAGCTGATGCTGCTAGTAGCTGATGCTGCTAGTTGCTGATGCTGCTAGTAGCTGATGCTGCTAGTAGCTGATACTGCTAGTTGCTGATGCTGCTAATAGCTGATGCTGCTAGTAGCTGATGCTGCTAGTTGCTGATGCTGCTAGTAGCTGATGCTGCTAGTAGCTGATGCTGCTAGTTGCTGATGCTGCTAGTAGCTGATGCTGCTAGTAGCTGATACTGCTAGTTGCTGATGCTGCTAGTAGCTGATGCTGCTAGTAGCTGATACTGCTAGTTGCTGATGCTGCTAATAGCTGATGCTGCTAGTAGCTGATGCTGCTAATAGCTGATGCTGCTAGTAGCTGATGCTGCTAGTAGCTGATGCTGCTAGTAGCTGATACTGCTAGTTGCTGATGCTGCTAATAGCTGATGCTGCTAGTAGCTGATGCTGCTAGTAGCTGATGCTGCTAGTTGCTGATGCTGCTAGTAGCTGATGCTGCTAGTAGCTGATGCTGCTAGTAGCTGATGCTGCTAGTAGCTGATACTGCTAGTAGCTGATGCTGCTAGTAGCTGATACTGCTAGTTGCTGATGCTGCTAGTAGCTGATGCTGCTAGTTGCTGATGCTGCTAGTAGCTGATGCTGCTAGTAGCTGATACTGCTAGTTGCTGATGCTGCTAGTAGCTGATGCTGCTAGTAGCTGATCCTGCTAGTTGCTGATGCTGCTAGTAGCTGATGCTGCTAGTAGCTGATGCTGCTAGTTGCTGATGCTGCTAGTAGCTGATGCTGCTAGTAGCTGATGCTGCTAGTAGCTGATACTGCTAGTAGCTTATGCTGCTAGTAGCTGATGCTGCTAGTAGCTGATGCTGCTAGTTGCTGATGCTGCTAGTAGCTGATGCTGCTAGTAGCTGATACTGCTAGTTGCTGATGCTGCTAGTAGCTGATGCTGCTAGTAGCTAATACTGCTAGTTGCTGATGCTGCTAGTAGCTGATGCTGCTAGTAGCTGATGCTGCTAGTTGCTGATGCTGCTAGTAGCTGATACTGCTAGTTGCTGATGCTGCTAGTTGCTGATGCTGCTAGTTGCTGATTGCTGCTGATTGTGGGATGCTGCTAGTAGCTGATACTGCTAGTTGCTGATGCTGCTAGTTGCTGATGCTGCTAGTTGCTGATTGCTGCTGATTGCGGGATGCTGCTAGTAGCTGATACTGCTAGTTGCTGATGCTGCTAGTTGCTGATGCTGCTAGTTGCTGATGCTGCTAGTTGCTGATGCTGCTGATTGTGGGATGCTGCTAGTTGCTGATGCTGCTAGTTGCTGATGCTGCTAGTTGCTGATTGCTGCTGATTGTGGGATGCTGCTAGTAGCTGATACTGCTAGTTGCTGATGCTGCTAGTTGCTGATTGCTGCTGATTGCGGGATGCTGCTAGTAGCTGATACTGCTAGTTGCTGATGCTGCTAGTTGCTGATGCTGCTAGTTGCTGATGCTGCTAGTTGCTGATGCTGCTGATTGTGGGATGCTGCTAGTTGCTGATGCTGCTAGTTGCTGATGCTGCTGATTGTGGGATGCTGCTAGTTGCTGATGCTGCTAGCTGCTGATGCTGCTAGTTGCTGATGCTGCTGATTGTGGGATGCTGCTAGTTGCTGATGCTGCTAGCTGCTGATTCTGCCACAGTTTGTCACTTTCTTTAATTTTGAGATCAGTTTTTCTGCTTTTCTCCTCTTTTTAGCAGTGCTAAAGTAGCCTGGCCTCCTAAAAAATGAACTTTAATTGATTTCTGGTTTATTTTTTAAATCTATAATAAATCTCTTAAACTCCTGACTATTTGCTATTAAGCTTCTGGCATTTCATTGTACAATAATCAGTTTGTCTTATCACCTGGGCCTCCTGCTTTTCCATGTGCTTCAAGTCTTTTTGATATGTTTCCAAGATATATCTTTTATGCCCAAAATCTCCCTTAACTATTATTTAATTTTCTTGGTTTTGTGTTTAACTTGATCAGTACAATTGACCACATATGCTACAGACAAAATAATCTTCTCCACTGAGAGCTCTGTGTTGGTTTTATCTATTTTATCTGGTTCTTTTCTCGACATCTGGATAACATTGTCGGTATCCACCCTCACTCTTAGTCCTTGCACTTCACTGTTTCTGCATAACTTACTGTATGTTTTAACTGTTTTAACCTGCTGTATTTCTACAGCCCCCTTCCTGACATCACATCCACCATATGTTACCCTGTGTTGGCCACCAGAATTAAAAAATGTATCCTGCACATTTTCCTCACATTCTTCAGTTCTATGCACACCTTCGCATTTAGAACATCTCTGCTTTGCAAACTCCTGCTATATGCCCATAGCTCTGGCATTTGTAACAGCGTAGCTGTGGAGGAATGTAGGAAAGCTCATGCAACCTACCTTCACTTTTTCTGGAAGTGAAGACTCCTGAAACTCCAGAAGAACTGGCAAACTCTCAACCCTTTTACTGTTTATTGTTCTCACCAATCTCTTAATTCTGCTCACCTCGCCTCCGCTAATACTGCGCTTTAGTTTGTCCAAGTTATCTTCTACAGGTATCTCTGTTATCACCCCTCTTGTAACTCTACTCTCACCCACAGTCTTTTTCTCACTAATTATTTTCTTACACACACTTTCAACTTGCCAGACTTTGTTTTTCTGTTCCTCTGTTTTGCATGTTATCAGCAGGCTTCTCACTCAAAATCTTTGCCATTTCCACATCTCCCAGCTTCTTTTTCAACTCCCTGGATAATGCTATCGGACTCCAATTTTAAATCAATTAAGTTTATTTCTAAATCTCCAAGATCTGCCTCCCATTCTACTTTTAGAAATTCTAGGAACCACTAGTAAACCTGCAGATTGAGAGCGAAGTGCTCTGTTAGGAACATAAGGAACAATCAGATCTCTGATATCAGATGGAGCTTGGCCATTTAAGGCTTTATATGTGAGAAGGAGGATTTTAAATTCTATTCTGGATTTAACAGGAAGCCAATGAAGAGAAGCCAGGATAGGAGAGATATGATCTCTCTTTTTCATTTTCATCAGAACTCTGGCTGCAGCATTTTGGATCAGCTGAAGGCTTTTAACTACAGTTTGTGGACTTCCTGATAGTAAAGAATTACAATAGTCCAGCCTTGAAGTAACAAATGCATGGACTAGTTTCTCAGCATCACCCCTGGACAGGAGATTTCTAATTTTTGCAGTGTTCCTCAGATGAAAGAAGGAAATTCTAGAAACCTCTTTGATCTGGGATTTAAATGACAGGTCCTGATCAAAAATAACACCAAGATTTTTTACTTTATTATCTGAAATCAGTTTAATCCCATCCAAATGAAGTGACTGGCTAATCAGCTTCTTTTTCAGAGACTCTGGTCCAAAGACTATAACTTCTGTTTTTTCTGCTTTCAGAAGCAGAAAGTTAAGAGTCATCCAGGTTTTTATGTCTTCAGACATGCCTGTAATCTATGTAATGGGTTAGCTTCATCTGGATTATAGACAGATATAGCTGGGTATCATCAGCATAACAGTGGAAATTAATCCCATGCTGTCTAATAACTCTACCAATTGGGAGCATGTATAAAGTAAAGAGAATTGGTCCTAGCACTGATCCCTGTGGTACTCCACAGGTAACCTTTGAGCGTGTTGAAGATCTGTCATAACTTGAACTTAAACTCACATGCTCATCTTCTTTCCTAAATTTTAAGATGATTTTACATTCTTCTCTTGCAGCTCTTTTCTGCACAAACCCACTGCTTTTATCAGCACTGTTCTCTTCCAAACTATGTTTACTACCTTAATTAAACATCCACCCTTCATCGCCTCTCCTATTTGCCCCTGTTCCTCCTCTCCTGTTAGCCACAGGTATCCACTCGCCAGAATCTATTTCCCCAACTTCCTCTACTTCCTGATTAGCCATTCTGACTCAGTCACAAACCAGTTTATGCCAACCGCTACCGATCTTCTCTGTTAACTGCCTCCTGTCAAAAACGTCTGCTCGTCATTTCTCTGGGCCCTCCATCTGTTAGGACCACTCTGAACATGTGCAGCAAATGGACTGATCCAATATGGTGGACACTGAAGGGGGGGGCTGAGACACACCAAATATTATCAGCGTTCTGATGGCATTTTAGCCAAAGGATTTTTATCAAAAACATAATTAATGAGTACAAATAAGGAATAGTTGTATTAAGCATACATGGAAACAGTTTAATGGGGCCCCCAGGAACTTGGGGCCCTAGGACACTGCCTAGTATTGCCAAATGATAAATCCCCCCCTCCATCTCTGCAGGTCTGGAGAGAAGATCTCCTGTAGGGTGGAACACGCCAGCCTGAAGGAACCTCTGATCACTGACTGGGGTAAAATATGACTGACTGAACGTCTGACTGACTGAACGTCTGACTGACTGAACGTCTGACTGACTGAACGTCTGTCTGACTGAACGTCTGTCTGACTGAACGTCTGACTGACTGAACGTCTGACTGACTGAACATCTGTCTGACTGAACGTCTGACTGAACGTCTGACTGACTGAACGTCTGTCTGACTGAACGTCTGACTGACTGAACGTCTGTCTGACTGAACGTCTGACTGACTGAACATCTGTCTGACTGAACATCTGTCTGACTGAACGTCTGACTGACTGAACGTCTGTCTGACTGAACGTCTGACTGACTGAACATCTGTCTGACTGAACGTCTGACTGAACGTCTGACTGACTGAACGTCTGACTGACTGAACGTCTGACTGACTGAACGTCTGTCTGACTGAACGTCTGACTGAACGTCTGACTGACTGAACGTCTGTCTGACTGAACGTCTGACTGACTGAACATCTGTCTGACTGAACGTCTGACTGAACGTCTGACTGACTGAACGTCTGTCTGACTGAACGTCTGACTGACTGAACGTCTGACTGAACGTCTGACTGAACGTCTGACTGACTGAACGTCTGACTGACTGAACGTCTGTCTGACTGAACGTCTGTCTGACTGAACGTCTGACTGACTGAACGTCTGACTGACTGAACATCTGTCTGACTGAACGTCTGACTGAACGTCTGACTGACTGAACGTCTGTCTGACTGAACGTCTGACTGACTGAACGTCTGTCTGACTGAACGTCTGACTGACTGAACATCTGTCTGACTGAACGTCTGACTGAACGTCTGACTGACTGAACGTCTGTCTGACTGAACGTCTGACTGACTGAACATCTGTCTGACTGAACGTCTGACTGAACGTCTGACTGACTGAACGTCTGACTGACTGAACGTCTGACTGACTGAACGTCTGTCTGACTGAACGTCTGACTGAACGTCTGACTGACTGAACGTCTGTCTGACTGAACGTCTGACTGACTGAACATCTGTCTGACTGAACGTCTGACTGAACGTCTGACTGACTGAACGTCTGTCTGACTGAACGTCTGACTGACTGAACGTCTGACTGAACGTCTGACTGAACGTCTGACTGACTGAACGTCTGTCTGACTGAACGTCTGGCTGACTGAACGTCTGTCTGACTGAACGTCTGACTGACTGAACGTCTGTCTGACTGAACGTCTGACTGAACGTCTGACTGACTGAACGTCTGACTGACTGAACGTCTGTCTGACTGAACGTCTGACTGACTGAACGTCTGACTGACTGAACATCTGTCTGACTGAACGTCTGTCTGACTGAACGTCTGACTGACTGAACGTCTGACTGAACGTCTGACTGACTGAACGTCTGACTGACTGAACGTCTGACTGACTGAACGTCTGACTGAACGTCTGACTGACTGAACGTCTGTCTGACTGAACGTCTGACTGACTGAACGTCTGACTGACTGAACGTCTGACTGACTGAACGTCTGTCCCTGTCTCAGATGTCTGTCTAACGCTGTTTCTCCTCAGAGCCTCAGTCCCAGGACGGTAAAACAGCTGGTGGAGCCTCAGGACTTGTCCTCGGTCTGGTCTTTGCTCTGGCTGGATTCTTGTACTACAGGAGAAAGGTCAAAGGTTAGAACTGTTTCAAACCCATTTTGACTGGTTTTCACACCACAGCCTCCTGACTTGGCTCCCATTTGGACATTTGACTTGAAATTACTTGATAACTTCTATCAAACCAAAATATGTTTTAACAGAACCAAACCAGAAGTCCAATCAAGCATCTATTTATTTATCCCTCCACCCCTTACTGGGATGTTTACTATCTTTTCTGCTCCAGTGGGTTCCAACCAGTGATCTACTGTGCAGCATAGCACTGGTTTCAGACATTTAAGGAACATCTTAAATCCAAAGAAAGACAGCTTCAGTCCAGGAGGACCGCCGGTCAAACACATCTGAATAATTGGCTTAATTACCTCCTTTTTTCATCTAATTGTTTTATTCACATATAAATTAATCCACCTGGTCAATGCTCTGAACTAAACATCAGACTGGTCAATAGTCCAGATTACTATGAAATTAGTGAATGAGAGGTATTTAACTTGTTCTGAAGAAGGTCCAGAAACACCAAAGCCTGAGATGTTTATTCTACCAAAACTGACTTTAGACAAAGTTATTTTCATTTCTCTGGAGGAATGTGAGCAGAATCTAAAGAGTAAAACCATAAACTTTAGCCACTGATTATTTATGAGCTAAACCTGGAGAACTTATTTCAGAGACAAACTGGTGTAGATGAATTTATTCCCATAGATTATTACCTTAACTGTTCTATGCTGGGGATTTTTAATGAGTTTCTAAATGTGTGTCTGAACAACTGATTAAAGTTATAAAATATCACAGGTGATGACTTGAGTCGCATAACTGATTCGACTCATTCATTTGATGACTTTAAATGTAACCTGAAAATAATGCTCAGAGACTCGGGACCTGATTCATACTTTTATTTCATTAGCTCAGAGACTTGGATTGCACTGACCCTGTTTTCATGTAAAGAAAGAAAAAGTTAGCTGCATCAGTTACTGTCACTTATCCAGTTGCTGTGACATTTTACTAGTAGATTATTAATATATGATTAAATGGAACTTAAAAATCGACCGAAGTTAGGGTTAGGCTAGATATATCAATGCATTCAGCAAACAGTGTTGTTTCATCCAGCTTCTAATGGGTAATGGTGATAGGTCACAGATGCAATAAACAACACAGCATTGCAGCAAGATGGTTAACTTAGATGGTTAACTAAGATGGTTACCTTAGATGGTTAACTAAGATGGTTAACTAAGATGGTTAACTAAGATGGTTAACTTATATGGTTAACTTAGATGGTTAACTTAGATGGTTACCTTAGATGGTTAACTTAGATGGTTAACTTAGATGGTTAACTAAGATGGTTACCTTAGATGGTTAACTTAGATGGTTACCTTAGATGGTTAACTAAGATGGTTAACTTAGATGGTTAACTTAGATGGTTAACTAAGATGGTTACCTTAGATGGTTACCTTAGATGGTTACCTTAGATGTTTAACTTAGATGGTTAACTTAGATGGTTAACTAAGATGTTTAACTTAGATGGTTACCTTAGATGGTTACCTTAGATGGTTAACTTAGATGGTTAACTTAGATGGTTAACTAAGATGGTTAACTTATATGATTAACTTAGATGGTTACCTTAGATGGTTAACTTAGATGGTTAACTAAGATGGTTAACTTATATGGTTAACTTAGATGGTTAACTAAGATGGTTAACTTAGATGGTTAACTTAGATGGTTAACTAAGATGGTTACCTTAGATGGTTAACTTAGATGGTTACCTTAGATGGTTAACTAAGATGGTTAACTTAGATGGTTAACTTAGATGGTTAACTAAGATGGTTACCTTAGATGGTTAACTTAGATGGTTAACTTAGATGGTTAACTAAGATGGTTACCTTAGATGGTTAACTAAGATGGTTAACTTAGATGGTTAACTTAGATGGTTACCTTAGATGGTTAACTAAGATGGTTAACTTAGATGGTTACCTTAGATGGTTAACTTAGATGGTTAACTTAGATGGTTACCTTAGATGGTTAACTAAGATGGTTAACTTAGATGGTTACCTTAGATGGTTACCTTAGATGGTTAACTTAGATGGTTAACTAAGATGGTTACCTTAGATGGTTAACTTAGATGGTTAACTAAGATGGTTAACTAAGATGGTTACCTTAGATGGTTAACTAAGATGGTTAACTTAGATGGTTAACTAAGATGGTTACCTTAGATGGTTAACTTAGATGGTTAACTAAGATGGTTACCTTAGATGGTTAACTAAGATGGTTAACTTAGATGGTTAACTTAGATGGTTAACTAAGATGGTTACCTTAGATGGTTAACTTAGATGGTTAACTAAGAGGGTTACCTTAGATGGTTAACTTAGATGGTTAACTTAGATGGTTAATTTAGATGGTTAACTTAGATGGTTACCTTAGATGGTTAACTTAGATGGTTAACTAAGATGGTTACCTTAGATGGCTAACTTAGATGGTTAACTTAGATGGTTAACTTAGATGGTTAACTTATATGGTTAACTAAGATGGTTAACTTATATGGTTACCTTAGATGGTTAACTTAGATGGTTAACTTAGATGGTTACCTTAGATGGTTAACTAAGATGGTTAACTTAGATGGTTAACTAAGATGGTTAACTTAGATGGTTAACTAAGATGGTTACCTTAGATGGTTAACTAAGATGGTTAACTTAGATGGTTAACTTAGATGGTTAATTTAGATGGTTACCTTAGATGGTTACCTTAGATGGTTAACTGAGATGTTTAACTTATATGGTTAACTTAGATGGTTACCTTAGATGGTTAACTTAGATGGTTAACTAAGATGGTTACCTTAGATGGTTAACTTAGATGGTTAACTTAGATGGTTACCATAGATGGTTACCTTAGATGGTTAACTTAGATGGTTAACTAAGATGGTTACCTTAGATGGTTAACTTAGATGGTTAACTTAGATGGTTAACTAAGATGGTTAACTTAGATGGTTAACTTAGATGGTTAATTTAGATGGTTACCTTAGATGGTTACCTTAGATGGTTAACTGAGATGTTTAACTTATATGGTTAATTTAGATGTTTAACTTAGATGGTTAATTTAGATGGTTACCTTAGATGGTTACCTTAGATGGTTAACTGAGATGTTTAACTTATATGGTTAATTTAGATGGTTAACTTAGATGGTTAACTTAGATGGTTAATTTAGATGGTTACCTTAGATGGTTACCTTAGATGGTTAACTTAGATGGTTAATTTAGATGGTTACCTTAGATGGTTAACTTAGATGGTTAATTTAGATGGTTACCTTAGATGGTTACCTTAGATGGTTAACTTAGATGGTTAATTTAGATGGTTACCTTAGATGGTTAACTTAGATGGTTAATTTAGATGGTTACCTTAGATGGTTACCTTAGATGGTTAACTTAGATGGTTAATTTAGATGGTTACCTTAGATGGTTACCTTAGATGGTTAACTAAGATGGTTAACTTAGATGGTTAACTTAGATGGTTAATTTAGATGGTTACCTTAGATGGTTACCTTAGATGGTTAACTGAGATGTTTAACTTATATGGTTATTTTAGATGGTTAACTTAGATGGTTAATTTAGATGGTTACCTTAGATGGTTACCTTAGATGGTTAACTTAGATGGTTAACTTAGATAACACTTTGGGCTCAGCTAAAAGGGTGGAGCTATGGCAACGCAGTGACGTCCCATTTGCATGCCTGTAGCTCTGTGGATCAGGTTAACAAAACATTTAAGTTTCCCCGTTTTTAAAACAAATGTATACGGTTAAATAAAAGAATTTCAAAGAGAATCAGAATGTATTAGTCCCATGCAGCAGTGGTGTCAAAAGTTCCCACATTTGTTACTTCAGTAGAAGTATAGATACTGCAGTTTAAAAACACTCTGGTAAAAGTTTTCGGCTGAAACTCAGGTTGTTTACATGATCTTTCAGCCCTGTTGACCTCTGTTAGCTCCACCTCCTCAGCAGGAGGAGCCCAGAAGGAAAAAAAAAAAAAAAACAGTGTCAGGCTAACAGAGACCCGTTATTATGACGCTCCCAGAATAGGCTCAATGGGGTGGAGCCAAGCTGAACAGAGCCTCTGGAAAGGCAGCGTTATCCAATAAATTATTCACAATCTGGAAAATCTCAGGTCCTGGTCTCAAATACGGACCATAAATTATTCCAGATATAGATCAGATATATAGATTAGATGTCAGCTCTGCAGTCCGCTAACCTTACAAAGCTAACATGCTAACATTAGCATGTTTAGCCTTGTTTCCATTGATTATAATATGTTAATAATCTTTGTGATTTAGACCAGAAGCTGATCACAGTTAGCCAATCAGAGCTGTTGGAGAGCTGAACCATAACCATGACTCATCAGATAAAAACCATCATAAGCTCTGATGCTTTGTGTGAAGTTCAGGCCCTCCTGCTGGTCGCTCTGAAACTATAACTCATTTAAAGCTATAGAGGAGGATCTTTTATTTCCGGGTGGATCATCTCAATCACTGGTCCTCCTAACTGTCAATCATCCTGGTGATGTGTTTCCGTTAGGCCTTCCTACGTGCTCGTCCGTTAGCTGTTTTTTTCAGGCCTATGTCTGTGGAGAGCTACGGTTTCAGACATTGAAGCACACTTTTCTCACCCCCGTTCTTTGAAAATGGCCGAGGATCGGAAGAGAAAAAGTGTCTACGAAGTGGATGAGAAGAAGAGAAAGACCTCAGAAGAGGCAGATATATCCCAGAATGCTTTGCAGGGAGAGCTCTCCTCGCAAAGCATTATGGGATTTGTTGTCACAGCGGCCTGCTGTCGCCAGAGGCTGCTGCTACCCGACAGCAGCGACTAATAACAAAGATGGCGCGGGCACTGCAGTGTAGGAGGAGTTACGTGACCAACTGAGCAAAAAGCAGTGATGATCTGTCTGAACAATCAGTAAACTGAGTTCGCTATAAAGTTCACTATAGAGTCCCCTCTGTAGGTGGACACAGTTACCTTGTATGAGCTATGAGAACTGCAGTAATCCTCCACAATACTTTAAATAGATGATTTATTCATCTTAGAATCATTCATTTTATTACAGTCATTAAAGACAGGTTTGGTAAAATGACTTGTTCAGGTTTAGGACTTTGGTCTTTTATGCCTGGACTTGGATTTAGGTGAAATGACACGAGGCTTAACTGGAACTCATAAAACCAATCACAGCATAAAAACCGGAATGGACCAATCAGAGCGTGGGAGGAAGGGACAATAATTCCTAACTGTAACCATAACGATGAAGGTGGCCTCTGTGATGTTTTATTGATGCTCTTTATCATGTCCCAGAAGAGCCGATTATCTGACAGTTTCATCAATTTTTTTAAAGATGTTTTATGTCAGATGCGTTGTTATCTGATTGGCTCTCAGCTGTTTCCCCCGACTGTAAGTCCCGCCTCAGAAACTGGGCTCTACTTGTCGACATGTTGTCTATATAAGTTATTCTAGCTGGCCGGGCTAATCCAGTCTAGAACCTGTTTCCATGGTGATGGTTTTACTGGGATCCGTTTAGATCCAAAGGTTCTTGATCCTGAGGTGTGCTTCTCTACTGGGGTGAACAGTGGGACGTCACTGGGACCCAGTAGAAGGCGGTCAGTAGAGGGCGCTGGTGCAGCAGCTCTCCTGGAAAGCATTTCAGATTTCTAGAACAAATTTAAAATATTATAATAAACAACAACTATTAAGAATGACTAAATCCACAATAATGTGAAGGTTTAACATAAATTTAGTTTGGGAATAGATTCAGTTTCTTTTCCAACATTTTGACTGTTAGAAAAACTCTTCCATTGTAGACGAGCCAAGGTCAAACTGCAGAGCTTTTTACCGTAGATTCCTCTAGCAACATAAATCTAGCCAATCAGACTCTTCAAAACTGTCCCTAAAAGGTTTTACAATAATCGTCCAAAGTGTAGTCCAGCTCCAGGTCTGCCTCCTGTCCCAGTAGGTCCAGGGAGGGAAATGTTCTGTAGAGCTGGGACCACGGTCACCCTGCAGGGCTGTGATCCAGACAGAAGCAGCTTCACACACTACTGCCCCCCCCCTGCCCATTTCTCTGGTTCACCACTAGCTGCTCTGAATGGAAACTCTACAGCCTTTATTTCTATCTGCAGGTTTATTCTGAGGGTTCCTGAGAACATTATGGTTCCATAGAGAAAGTAAAGATTCTAGATTTTTATTTCTCACCTAGAAGTAACTTTACAGGTGATATTCTCTCTGGACCAGATCAGAACCAGGAGGCTGAATCAGGGTTTTGTTCTTTTATTCTAGGAAGTATCCTGGTTCCAAATCGCTGAGTCTGGATCCTGGTTCTGGTTCTGGTGGAGGTCTCTGCTGCTGCTTCAGAAGATCCCCTCTGACTCTGATCCAGAACCTTCCTCTACGGTGGAGATAGAGGAGATCTGAGTCCATCAGGACCGGTTCTCTATGGGCTTCCTTCTGCACCTCTCTGCATTAATCTCAGATTAGTCGACTAATCAACATTATCTTTATGATCACCTTCAGTTTCTGTTATCAGAAATGACAGCCTGAGTTTGTAAAATGTTTTGACTGCCTGGTTCCATTCTGCACCTTTAAAACTCATTTTATTGCTGATATTCTTTATATGTTAACCTTCATTAATGAAAATCCATTAAACATGAAACTGAAATGTGACTGACTGAAGTGAAAATGTGTTATTTATCACTAACTTCAGTTTTTTACGATTCAAACATCAAAGGATCCTGATATATTTGGAAATAAAACAAATCTTTTAACAGAGCTCAATGTTTCCATTGAATATAAAGCTGATATTAACCTGCTTACAGTCAGGATTATTCACAGCATCAACAATGACAGAAATATACATTTCAAATACACTTTGTTACAATTATTTAATTAGAAAGAAAATGATCAGTGAGCTTTTTATCGTTAATCCAAACCATCAGTCTCATTTATAAATAAATGTATAATAAACTGTACAGTAAATCTTAGATATAATCTGACTGAATTACAGCTGAGCTGAACTTCCAGTTGGTCCAAAGCAGCTCAGTCAGCCTGCAGCTGCAGCAGGACCTGGAGAATAATTCAAAGAAAGAATCAGAACTCTTTATCTATTAAGCCTTATATTAATATTGTTATATTATAATAATATATTATTAATATTCTCACCTGGACTCAATTTAAAGTACATTAAGGCTCCGTTCACACAGCATCCTGAAGTCACAAAAATCTGATTTTTTCATGTCAGTCTGAACGCCTCAGATCTGATTGTTTCCGATGTGATCCAAGCCGCTTGCCTCTGTGGTCCTGAATCCGATCTGAATCTGATCTTAATGCGAGCTCTGTCTGAGCGGCCAGGTCGCATTCATCCCACCTGAACGACAAAGGTCACTATTCTTGGTTGTTGGGATATTAAGTTCAATGCCCATCCAGGTAGGATGCCCATTAATGTTGTGAATAACTGTCATATTCCCCCTGGACCTTCTCCATCTCGCATGGCATATGACCCAACAGCGTCTTTCTACACAGAGCAAGGAGGTAAAAAAACAACCATGGTGGATGATAATGCAGAGAGCAGTTTGTTTCAACCATCTTGGTAAGATTGTGTTTCTAACGTTGGGAACGATGGCTACATGCGCTCCAGCGCTACCTTCCATGTTTGCTTCCCTAAACACAGAGCGCGCTGGCTGGTGATGTCATTGCGTCCTCTAAGCTGGATGACTGCAATTCTTTATTTTATTTTTTATATACTTTAATAATCCCAGAGGGAAATTACTTCTCTGCATTTAACCCCTCCACTTGGGGAGCAGTGGGCTGCCATTGTGAGGCGCCCGGGGAGCAGTGTGGAGTTAAGGGTCTTGCTCAGGGACCCAGAGCAATGTGAATGTAGCCTTTGCCTCAAAGTGGAATTAATAAAACTACTCCAGCATATTTGTTCACCTGCTGATCACTGTTAGGACATTGATCTCTATTTATTCACTGAATATCTGATAGGCTGTTGGTAGAACAGGGTGGCCACTGGCCGCCATGTAGGATCTATGGGCGTATAGATGAATTATTGGTTAGTTCATCCACTGTCTGGTAAAATACCTGAGGAACGTCTTCCTGCAGACAGAAACCTGCTGGTTTATACAGCTTAATGCTGCACATGCAGGTATTGGTATGGCAGGACTCCATGAGAGCAGGGAGTACCAATATGGCCGCTGGTGACCACTTTACATGGGCTACCAGCAATCCAGTGAATAAATAGACATCAGTGGGTTAGAGGCTCAGTGACACAGATGAGGCTCTGCTGCCCTCTGCAGGGACTTTAGTGAACTGCATGTGATATAGACCGCCTCTCAGTTTATATTTCTCTAAAGATGCACGATCAGGTCAGTACGGTGGAACGGTGGGTATTGCTGTTACCTTCCAGAAAGTTGCAGGTTTGATTTCCAGCCTGAGGTCTCCAACTTCCTCCTACAGTCCAGAAACACACCTATCAGGGTAGCCGGCACCTCTAATATGTACCTAGGTGTGTGTGTGGTTTTATGGGTTTGTGTGTCTCTGTGTTGCCCGGCGACCTGTCCAGGGTGGACGTTGCCTCCTGATCATAGACTGCTATAGACATCAGCCCTACCGCCACACTGGCTGAATAAATAGGAGAAGATGGATGGATTTATTAACACATTAAAAATATCTTTGGTGTTTAATTGTTGTCCTTAACTGTTGGTTCCCTTTTACTATTTAAGGTTTATAAGTGTCGTGGGAAAAAAGTATTCAACTATTCATCCATGTTAAATAAACGTAGATGGATGGATTTCACTCAGTCGGCACATTTATTCCTATCTTTGCAAAGAGAGAACAGTTGATCATGCAGCCCTAATGGCAGCATTCTGCCCTGTTCTGCATGAGCAGCGTTCGTCCCCCCCTACTTAGAACACTGCAAAAGCAGTCAGAGTCATAACTAGTTACAGACACTTTGGTTAA
The DNA here is from genome assembly GCA_030533445.1 of Cyprinodon diabolis. Lineage (NCBI taxonomy): Eukaryota > Metazoa > Chordata > Actinopteri > Cyprinodontiformes > Cyprinodontidae > Cyprinodon > Cyprinodon diabolis. Next base: position 47,495,111 of record CM060075.1, on the reverse strand, counting down.
CAGTAACATGTTATGAATAAACCTGAGAAAGAATCTGGTTTGTTATGGAAGAAGCTCTGACTGCTCTACAAACACCATCCTGCAGAGAAATGTGTGAGAGAGAAACAGACTGAGTGAAAACTTTTATAGTGAGTAAATAGGATAAATTAATATATAATAGAAGAGAAATCTAAACTTTCTGACAACATAAGCTTTACATTTTTATAAAAATTATTAATGACCTTCAGCTTCACTAATTATATTTGATAGGATCTAAATTTTAACAGAACAATGATAAACATCACAGGGAACATTAAACCCTGTGTTTACGTTAAACTCTGAAAAACAGGCCGAGCTCCAACATCTAGATACAAAGGTTGCTGCTTTTATTGTCATTCCACTGAAATTCCCTCAGTGGCAGTCTGTGGGAGTGGGACTAGAAATCAGAACCTCTGGATACCAAGTAACCACTAGACCGCCCCTCCCCCCAAAGGTGTTGCACAGCTGATATTTCTCTCCAGGATGGAGTCACAGCCAAACAGGAACAGACCAGATGAAGCTACTATGAGAAAAAGCAGAGAGAGCAGAACGTTAGAGATTGAACTAACAGATTCTGCAGAGTGGGAGAATAGAGATAGAATGAAGCAGAATGATGAAAAAGGGGTCCCTATGTCCTCCAGCAGTCTAAGCCTATAGCAGCAGAACTATAGAGATAGATCAGGATAACCTGAGCCACTCTAACTAGAAGCTTTATCAAAAAGGAAAGTTTTAGTCCCTGAGGCAGACGCCCAGTCTACTTTTAAAGCAAGGCTTAAAACTAGTTAACCCAGGTTTATTTATTGGACTGATACCTTCATGTTTAGAAATGACCACCATCAGATGATACCAATGTGAATGTGTATTATTCGTGTTCTGTTCTGGTCCTGCTCTGCTCTTTAGTCCAACCAGAGCAGTTCTGTTCATAACCAGAACCTCTGCCTGTCAGCAGTCTGTTTACAGACCTGTTAATAAGGTTACCTGATCAAACACTGCTGACCTTTGACCTCATCAGGCAGCCAATCACAGCAACCTGACAATGGTTCACTTCCAGAGTTTATCCCAACCTGCCCAGAGGATCCATGACACAGATCTGGTTCTGATCTCAGAGCCATTTGGGTCCAGTTTAAAGGTGAGATGCTCCTGTGCTTCTATCTTAGACTATGTTGAAGGTTCTACCTGTTCTAAAACTGTGTTCTTCCTGTCCTAAAACTGTGTTCTTCCTGTTCTAAAACTGTGTTCTACCTGTTCTAAAACTGTGTTCTTCCTGTTCTAAAACTGTGTTCTACCTGTTCTAAAACTGTGTTCTTCCTGTTCTAAAACTGTGTTCTACCTGTTCTAAAACTGTGTTCTTCTTGTTTTGATGTCTCAGCTCCGGATTTTCAGTGTTCTAAGACTGTTCTACCTGTTTTGACCTAATGGGTTAAATTTCTACCGTTTCTGACATGCTGGGTCCAGGTTCTAAAACTGTTTTTGTCTTCTTCTGACATCTCATGTCAATGGTCTTCCTGTTCTAAGACTCTGTTCTACCTGTTATGACATCTCAGGTCAATGGTCTTCCTGTTCTAAGGCGGTTTTCTACCTCTTCTAATATCATAGATACATGTTCAACCTGTTATCATGTCATAGGTCCAAGTTTGACCTGTTCTTATACTATGTTCTACCTGTTCTAACGTCACATGTCCAGGTTCTCCTTGTTCTGAAGTCACAGCTTCAGGTTTGACCTGTTCTTATACTATGTTCTACCTGTTCTAACGTCACATGTCCAGGTTCTCCTTGTTCTGAAGTCACAGCTTCAGGTTTGACCTGTTCTTATACTATGTTCTACCTGTTCTAACGTCACATGTCCCGGTTCTCCTTGTTCTGAAGTCACAGCTTCAGGTTTGACCTGTTCTTATACTATGTTCTACCTGTTCTAACGTCACATGTCCAGGTTCTCCTTGTTCTGAAGTCACAGCTTCAGGTTTGACCTGTTCTTATACTATGTTCTACCTGTTCTAACGTCACATGTCCAGGTTCTCCTTGTTCTGAAGTCACAGCTTCAGGTTTGACCTGTTCTTATACTATGTTCTACCTGTTCTAACGTCACATGTCCAGGTTCTCCTTGTTCTGAAGTCACAGCTTCAGGTTTGACCTGTTCTTATACTATGTTCTACCTGTTCTAACGTCACATGTCCAGGTTCTCCTTGTTCTGAAGTCACAGCTTCAGGTTTGACCTGTTCTTATACTATGTTCTACCTGTTCTAACGTCACATGTCCAGGTTCTCCTTGTTCTGAAGTCACAGCTTCAGGTTTGACCTGTTCTTATACTATGTTCTACCTGTTCTAACGGCACATGTCCAGGTTCTCCTTGTTCTGAAGTCACAGCTTCAGGTTTGACCTGTTCTTATACTATGTTCTACCTGTTCTAACGTCACATGTCCAGGTTCTCCTTGTTCTGAAGTCACAGCTTCAGGTTTGACCTGTTCTTATACTATGTTCTACCTGTTCTAACGTCACATGTCCAGGTTCTCCTTGTTCTGAAGTCACAGCTTCAGGTTTGACCTGTTCTTATACTATGTTCTACCTGTTCTAACGTCACATGTCCAGGTTCTCCTTGTTCTGAAGTCACAGCTTCAGGTTTGACCTGTTCTTATACTATGTTCTACCTGTTCTAACGTCACATGTCCAGGTTCTCCTTGTTCTGAAGTCACAGCTTCAGGTTTGACCTGTTCTTATACTATGTTCTACCTGTTCTAACGTCACATGTCCAGGTTCTCCTTGTTCTGAAGTCACAGCTTCAGGTTTGACCTGTTCTTATACTATGTTCTACCTGTTCTAACGTCACATGTCCAGGTTCTCCTTGTTCTGAAGTCACAGCTTCAGGTTTGACCTGTTCTTATACTATGTTCTACCTGTTCTAACGTCACATGTCCAGGTTCTCCTTGTTCTGAAGTCACAGCTTCAGGTTTGACCTGTTCTTATACTATGTTCTACCTGTTCTAACGTCACATGTCCAGGTTCTCCTTGTTCTGAAGTCACAGCTTCAGGTTTGACCTGTTCTTATACTATGTTCTACCTGTTCTAACGTCACATGTCCAGGTTCTCCTTGTTCTGAAGTCACAGCTTCAGGTTTGACCTGTTCTTATACTATGTTCTACCTGTTCTAACGTCACATGTCCAGGTTCTCCTTGTTCTGAAGTCACAGCTTCAGGTTTGACCTGTTCTTATACTATGTTCTACCTGTTCTAACGTCACATGTCCCGGTTCTCCTTGTTCTGAAGTCACAGCTTCAGGTTTGACCTGTTCTTATACTATGTTCTACCTGTTCTAACGTCACATGTCCAGGTTCTCCTTGTTCTGAAGTCACAGCTTCAGGTTTGACCTGTTCTTATACTATGTTCTACCTGTTCTAACGTCACATGTCCAGGTTCTCCTTGTTCTGAAGTCACAGCTTCAGGTTTGACCTGTTCTTATACTATGTTCTACCTGTTCTAACGTCACATGTCCAGGTTCTCCTTGTTCTGAAGTCACAGCTTCAGGTTTGACCTGTTCTTATACTATGTTCTACCTGTTCTAACGTCACATGTCCAGGTTCTCCTTGTTCTGAAGTCACAGCTTCAGGTTTGACCTGTTCTTATACTATGTTCTACCTGTTCTAACGTCACATGTCCAGGTTCTCCTTGTTCTGAAGTCACAGCTTCAGGTTTGACCTGTTCTTATACTATGTTCTACCTGTTCTAACGTCACATGTCCAGGTTCTCCTTGTTCTGAAGTCACAGCTTCAGGTTTGACCTGTTCTTATACTATGTTCTACCTGTTCTAACGTCACATGTCCAGGTTCTCCTTGTTCTGAAGTCACAGCTTCAGGTTTGACCTGTTCTTATACTATGTTCTACCTGTTCTAACGTCACATGTCCAGGTTCTCCTTGTTCTGAAGTCACAGCTTCAGGTTTGACCTGTTCTTATACTATGTTCTACCTGTTCTAACGTCACATGTCCAGGTTCTTCTTGTTCTGAAGTCACAGCTTCAGGTTTGACCTGTTCTTATACTATGTTCTACCTGTTCTAACGTCACATGTCCAGGTTCTCCTTGTTCTGAAGTCACAGCTTCAGGTTTGACCTGTTCTTATACTATGTTCTACCTGTTCTAACGTCACATGTCCAGGTTCTTCTTGTTCTGAAGTCACAGCTTCAGGTTTGACCTGTTCTTATACTATGTTCTACCTGTTCTAACGTCACATGTCCAGGTTCTCCTTGTTCTGAAGTCACAGCTTCAGGTTTGACCTGTTCTTATACTATGTTCTACCTGTTCTAACGTCACATGTCCAGGTTCTTCTTGTTCTGAAGTCACAGCTTCAGGTTTGACCTGTTCTTATACTATGTTCTACCTGTTCTAACGTCACATGTTCAGGTTCTTCTTGTTCTGAAGTCACAGCTTCAGGTTTGACCTGTTCTTATACTATGTTCTACCTGTTCTAACGTCACATGTTCAGGTTCTTCTTGTTCTGAAGTCACAGCTTCAGGTTTGACCTGTTCTTATACTATGTTCTACCTGTTCTAACGTCACATGTTCAGGTTCTTCTTGTTCTGAAGTCACAGCTTCAGGTTTGACCTGTTCTTATACTATGTTCTACAGCTTCTGACCTCAATTTTCAGGTTTCTACCTGTTCTGAAGTCACACGTTCCGGATCTACCTGTTCTGACTTGCTTCAGTAAGTGATCAACCAATCAGCACCCCCTGTAATAGACAGGATGTAGATGAAGATCTCCTCTGTCTTAATGCAGGGAGCGCAGTGAGGAAGATTTTAAAAAAGGTTTAATTCACTCAAGTGTTTCCAATGAACCTGCCATGAAACGTTTTCCTACCAGGAGTGACGCTGCTGCTGCTAGACCACATTTGGTTGTATGCCGTTACCATGACAACAAAGGTTCTTCCTCCCACCTGAGGATGAGCAGGTATCTGCTGACTCAGCTCCTCAGAGGACGGACTGGATGATGAAGCCATCGGTCCATCCTGACCAGTGATGAAGTCCACTGATAATAAAAATAAAAACTATTGCTAAATTCCTTTCAATCAAAGTGCTGAACAATAAGGGAAGAAAGAAAAACAACACAGAGCAAACATTTATAAAAACAGACAAACAAAAAGAAAATTATATATATAATAATATGTATTATATAAAATAACACAAACAAAACTTTAGCAATAGACTGAAGGAAGAGTCCCACAGCATGCCGGAGCCTCTACCTCTGCTTCATACTGACCAGACAGAGTCTATCACAGGAACGATGGAGGACCTGTAGGGTTCAGCTGACCTTTGACCTCCACCCAGTAAAGAACTGGTTTCCAGTTCCAGCTCAGGCTGATTCTGAGTCTTCTCTCTGCAGAGCATCATGGGAACCCTGGGCGCTCACCTCACACAGGTGAGTCCCTACAGGGTTAAGCCCCGCCCCTCTGTCCTGTAACCATGGTTACCTTGTTCTCTCTGTAGTCTTCCTCAGTGTCTCTTCATCACTCGTCTGACGAGGAAGGTGGAGCCCAGAGGGAGGAGCTAAACTTTGTGGCGTTAGATACCGAGGAGGAGGCGGGGCCAGTCTGTGACATCAGAGGGTGGGAGCGGAGGTGTCTCCATGGTAACAGAAGGCGCTGTGCATGGATGAGTGTCTATGGAGCAGCGATGTTCACTGCAGGTGAGAACATTGATGAAGATCAGCTGATGAAGACCTGATCATGTGACCGACGTCTTCCTCTGTCAGCGTTCCTGTTGGCCTACGCTGTGTTCAGTGGGCGGTCCCACTGCTCCCCAGAGGGGGGGCTGGGGGAGGAGAGCAAGCAGCCGGGGGGCGGGGCTAACCGGCCTGCTGATGGAGGGGCGGAGCTTTACCTGGGGGAGCTGCGGGACATGATGAGGAGGCAGCTGCAGGAGGAAGATCTCCACAGCACTGTCAGGTATGCAGGAACTGTTACCATGGAAACCTGGGCAGCAGGATGCTGGTTGGAGCTCTGTGATTGGTGGACTGTGTTTCCTGTCAGTCGGGTCAGCAGAGCGGCTCATCCTCCAGGTTCCTCAGAGGGAACGGCTCTGGCCTCAGAGATCCTGAGACGCTTCAGGAAGCTGCCGATGGACCACACCTGGACCGAGTCTCTGTACGCCACGCTGCAGTTCCCCGACAGGTGAGCCCGCCGCTGGAGAACCGCTGGGTCTACAGGGACTGGATCCGAAGGTTCTGGTCCAGCTTCCACCTGTCCTCTACCTGCTGTGGCTGGTCCTGGATCAGGTGGGTCAGCAGCTGTTCTGATTGGTTCCCATCATTCAGTCGTTACCATGGTTCCCTGCTTTCAATGGTTCTCTATCAGCTCCAGCAGAACCTTCAGCAGGTCTTCTTTGGTTCTGGAGTTTCTCCTTCCTGGACTCCATGATAGCTGGATGTTCTCCAGATGTTCCCTCTGGGATCTTATTGTTAGATTAGATGAACGCAGAACCTTCAACATCTGGAAAATGGATTGACAAGAAATTGACCAAAACCCTCCAATAATGTTTTTGATAATTAATAAAACAGTGAGAGTAGAGGCCTGCATGATGTTCTGAAGGAGGCCATTCCACAGCGTTGGAGCTGCAGCAGTGAAGCTCGGTTCCCTCTGAGCTCCTGCTTAGTTTTAGGCTCCATCAGGAGCAGCTGACCTGAGAACCAGATGGTCTGCAAGGCTGTGGAGCTCAGAGAGGTACGGTGGGTAAAACCATTCAGAGGTTTAAAAGCAAATAAAAGAAATTTAAAATGAATTCTTAAATGTTTGGCAGCCATGGAGTGAGGCTAGAATGGGGGAGATGAGCTTATAGCAGCGTTTGCCCATTAAAAGGCATTTTGAACCAGGCTGAGACTGGAGGAGGAGGAGGCTCCACATGAGGGAGGAGCCAGGATGGAGCCCCGATGAACCCCACATGAGGGAGGAGCCAGGATGGAGCCCTGATGAACCCCACATGAGGAAGGAGCCAGGATGGAGCCCTGATGAACCCCACATGAGGGAGGAGCCAGGATGGAGCCCTGATGAACCCCACATGAGGGAGGAGCCAGGATGGAGCCCTGATGAACCCCACATGAGGGAGGAGCCAGGATGGAGCCCTGATGAACCCCACATGATAGAGGAGCCAGGATGGAGCCCTGATGAACCCCACATGAGGGAGGAGCCAGGATGGAGCCCTGATGAACCCCACATGATAGAGGAGCCAGGATGGAGCCCTGATGAACCCCACATGAGGGAGGAGCCAGGATGGAGCCCTGATGAACCTAATGAGGGAGGAGCCAGGATGGAGCCCTGATGAACCCCACATGAGGGAGGAGCCAGGATGGAGCCCTGATGAACCCCACATGAGGGAGGAGCCAGGATGGAGCCCTGATGAACCCCACATGAGGGAGGAGCCAGGATGGAGCCCTGATGAACCCCACATGAGGGAGGAGCCAGGATGGAGCCCTGATGAACCCCACATTAGGGAGGAGCCAGGATGGAGCCCTGATGAACCCCACATGAGGGAGGAGCCAGGATGGAGCCCTGATGAACCCCACATGAGGGAGGAGCCAGGATGGAGCCCTGATGAATCCCACATAAGGGAGGAGCCAGGATGGAGCCCTGATGAACCCCACATGAGGGAGGAGCCAGGATGGAGCCCTGATGAACCCCACATGAGGGAGGAGCCAGGATGGAGCCCTGATGAACCCCACATGAGGGAGGAGCCAGGATGGAGCCCCGATGAACCCCACATGAGGGAGGAGCCAGGATGGAGCCCTGATGAACCCCACATTAGGGAGGAGCCAGGATGGAGCCCTGATGAACCCCACATGAGGGAGGAGCCAGGATGGAGCCCTGATGAACCCCACATTAGGGAGGAGCCAGGATGGAGCCCTGATGAACCCCACATGAGGGAGGAGCCAGGATGGAGCCCCGATGAACCCCACATGAGGGAGGAGCCAGGATGGAGCCCAGATGAACCCCACATGAGGGAGGAGCCAGGATGGAGCCCTGATGAACCCCACATGAGGGAGGAGCCAGGATGGAGCCCAGATGAACCCCACATGAGGGAGGAGCCAGGATGGAGCCCTGATGAACCCCACATGAGGGAGGAGCCAGGATGGAGCCCTGATGAACCCCACATGAGGGAGGAGCCAGGATGGAGCCCTGATGAACCCCACATGAGGGAGGAGCAGAGGAGGAAACAGGGTCACCAAGGCTGAACCAGGAAGTTCAGTCTCCATATATGACCTGAACCAGTCTAAAGCTACGCCCCTCATGCCCCCCCACTGGTCCAACTGAAGATCAAGACATCTTGTGGTCCACAGTGTTGAAGGTAGCAATTAAATCTAAAAGCACAAGAATAACACAGGAGTCCGTGGCTAAAAAGATATAATTAAAAACTCTCATAAAGGCTGATTCAGTTCTGTGCATTGATTTAAAACCAGATTGGAAAACATCAAGAATTTGGTCTTTTAAAAAGGTTATTAACTGATTGCAAACAATTTTCTCAAGGATTATTGAAATGAAAGGCAGTTTAAAGATCGGCCTGAAAATTAGCAAGAATTACAGGAACTAATTCAGGTTTTTAATTAGGGGCTATAAACAGCATAAACCAGAGATGAGGACAGACTGCTGTTTATAAATGCAGGTACAGGAAGACCTCTTTAGATAATGGAGGAGGACAGCATCATTTGGAGAAGCTGAGGACCTCAACCAACCAACATTCTCCTGTAAACAGGACAGAATCACAGGCAGGAAGTGACCAGAAACAGCTGATCAGGTGATTGACAGCAGAGGAGATCAGAGTCCTAACAGAGGAGACTTTATCAATGAAGGAGAGAAGAAATGTTTCAGCAGCAGGAGGAGACGCCTCTGGACCAACCGTCTGCTTCACTTTAGGACTCAATTATTGGAACTAAACATGCAGTTTGTGACGGTTAGAATAATATCAGACAGATGTTCCCTTTAGTGTTCTTCACAGTCGTTTGATAATGTTGCCATCAGCCTCTTAGGGCCCTTTATTTGATCGCGGTATTAAACTAGCTGCTGTTTAGCATCCGCCAAAATAAAAAATAAATAAAATAAAGCAGGTTTATGGTGGCAGCAGATTGAGCGTCATGTCTGCTAGAAGTGTGTTGGTGGTGGGCGTGAACACAGGGAGGATCCATCACTCACCTTCTGGCTCCCCCTGTGATGGGGATGAAGTCTGGAGGAGAACTGACGGTTTCCTCCTGTGAACCCCCTTTATACCAAAACGCTGCCAATACGCCATTAAACAGCAGCTGGAAGCTAGAAACACGTTCAGCGCTCGTCTGGAACACGTCAGATACGCTGATATGTTGGAGAGAAGTTCTGGATAAGTTAGGCAGAGGTTTAGGATCAGCTAGACGCCACGACTGATGAGGAACTGACGCTGAACGGATGTTAACCATCAGATAACTGACCTGGAACTGACACTGAACGGATGTTAACCATCAGATAACTGACCTGGAACTGACGCTGAACGGATGTCGACCATCAGATAACTGACCTGGAACTGACACTGAACGGATGTTAACCATCAGATAACTGACCTGGAACTGACACTGAACGGATGTTAACCATCAGATAACTGACCTGGAACTGACGCTGAACGGATGTCGACCATCAGATAACTGACCTGGAACTGATGCTGAACGGATGTCGACCATCAGATAACTGACCTGGAACTGACGCTGAACGGATGTCGACCATCAGATAACTGACCTGGAACTGACGCTGAACGGATGTCGACCATCAGATAACTGACCTGGAACTGATGCTGAACGGATGTCGACCATCAGATAACTGACCTGGAACTGATGCTGAACGGATGTTAACCATCAGATAACTGACCTGGAACTGATGCTGAACGGATGTTAACCATCAGATAACTGACCTGGAACTGACGCTGAACGGATGTCGACCATCAGATAACTGACCTGGAACTGACGCTGAACGGATGTCGACCATCAGATAACTGACCTGGAACTGATGCTGAACGGATGTCGACCATCAGATAACTGACCTGGAACTGACGCTGAACGGATGTCGACCATCAGATAACTGACCTGGAACTGACGCTGAACGGATGTCGACCATCAGATAACTGACCTGGAACTGACGCTGAACGGATGTCGACCATCAGATAACTGACCTGGAACTGACGCTGAACGGATGTCGACCATCAGATAACTGACCTGGAACTGATGCTGAACGGATGTTAACCATCAGATAACTGACCTGGAACTGATGCTGAACGGATGTTAACCATCAGATAACTGACCTGGAACTGATGCTGAACGGATGTTAACCATCAGATAACTGACCTGGAACTGATGCTGAACGGATGTCGACCATCAGATAACTGACCTGGAACTGATGCTGAACGGATGTCGACCATCAGATAACTGACCTGGAACTGATGCTGAACGGATGTTAACCATTAGATAACTGACCTGGAACTGATGCTGAACGGATGTTAACCATCAGATAACTGACCTGGAACTGATGCTGAACGGATGTCGACCATCAGATAACTGACCTGGAACTGATGCTGAACGGATGTTAACCATCAGATAACTGACCTGGAACTGATGCTGAACGGATGTCGACCATCAGATAACTGACCTGGAACTGATGCTGAACGGATGTCGACCATCAGATAACTGACCTGGAACTGATGCTGAACGGATGTCGACCATCAGATAACTGACCTGGAACTGATGCTGAACGGATGTCGACCATCAGATAACTGACCTGGAACTGACGCTGAACGGATGTCGACCATCAGATAACTGACCTGGAACTGACGCTGAACGGATGTCGACCATCAGATAACTGACCTGGAACTGATGCTGAACGGATGTTAACCATCAGATAACTGACCTGGAACTGATGCTGAACGGATGTTAACCATCAGATAACTGACCTGGAACTGATGCTGAACGGATGTCGACCATCAGATAACTGACCTGGAACTGATGCTGAACGGATGTTAACCATCAGATAACTGACCTGGAACTGATGCTGAACGGATGTCGACCATCAGATAACTGACCTGGAACTGACGCTGAACGGATGTTAACCATCAGATAACTGACCTGGAACTGATGCTGAACGGATGTCGACCATCAGATAACTGACCTGGAACTGACGCTGAACGGATGTTAACCATCAGATAACTGACCTGGAACTGATGCTGAACGGATGTTAACCATCAGATAACTGACCTGGAACTGATGCTGAACGGATGTCGACCATCAGATAACTGACCTGGAACTGATGCTGAACGGATGTCGACCATCAGATAACTGACCTGGAACTGATGCTGAACGGATGTTAACCATCAGATAACTGACCTGGAACTGATGCTGAACGGATGTCGACCATCAGATAACTGACCTGGAACTGACGCTGAACGGATGTTAACCATCAGATAACTGACCTGGAACTGATGCTGAACGGATGTTAACCATCAGATAACTGACCTGGAACTGATGCTGAACGGATGTCGACCATCAGATAACTGACCTGGAACTGATGCTGAACGGATGTCGACCATCAGATAACTGACCTGGAACTGATGCTGAACGGATGTTAACCATCAGATAACTGACCTGGAACTGATGCTGAACGGATGTCGACCATCAGATAACTGACCTGGAACTGATGCTGAACGGATGTTAACCATCAGATAACTGACCTGGAACTGATGCTGAACGGATGTCGACCATCAGATAACTGACCTGGAACTGACGCTGAACGGATGTTAACCATCAGATAACTGACCTGGAACTGATGCTGAACGGATGTTAACCATCAGATAACTGACCTGGAACTGATGCTGAACGGATGTTAACCATCAGATAACTGACCTGGAACTGATGCTGAACGGATGTCGACCATCAGATAACTGACCTGGAACTGATGCTGAACGGATGTTAACCATCAGATAACTGACCTGGAACTGATGCTGAACGGATGTCGACCATCAGATAACTGACCTGGAACTGACGCTGAACGGATGTTAACCATCAGATAACTGACCTGGAACTGATGCTGAACGGATGTTAACCATCAGATAACTGACCTGGAACTGACACTGAACGGATGTTAACCATCAGATAACTGACCTGGAACTGATGCTGAACGGATGTCGACCATCAGATAACTGACCTGGAACTGATGCTGAACGGATGTTAACCATCAGATAACTGACCTGGAACTGACGTGTTTCTGCCTGCAGGACTCAGAGGAGCTCCCTGCAGCTGGTGGACCCTGCAGGTCAGATCCTAGAGCAGATTCCTCTGAACCCAATCGATTACTGCCCGTACAGCGCCGCAGGAAACTACACGGTAGGACCACCACCAGGAGGAGGCGCTGGTCACCATGGTGACCACAGTCATCTCTGGCATCCTGTCTGCAGGGGGGCGTGGTCTATGCCAACTACGGCCGTCCAGAGGACTTTAACTGGCTGAAGAGCGTAGGCGTGTCCGCGGCCAGCAGCGTGGTGGTGATGCGGGTAGGGGGCGGAGTCAGTTATGCTGAGAAGGTGTGGTTGGCTGAGAGGAACGGAGCGGGTGGGGTTTTGATCTATCCGGACCCTGCTGACCTGCCACAGGACCCCCGCCGCCTCGGCTTGAACTCTCACACCGCCGTTTCTGAACATGTAACACAAACACACCTAAACTCACCTGAGACTCACCTGAGCTCCTGACCAACCAGAGCCTCCCTCTTCAGGTCCACCTGGGGTCCGGGGACCCCTTCACCCCCGGCTTCCCCTCCTTTAATCACTCAAAGTTCCCTCCCATCCCGTCCTCCGGCCTGCCGCTGATCCCAGCCCTGCCCATCACCGCCACTGTGGCCGCCAAGCTGCTGAGGTAAGCCCCGCCCCCCTCCTTTATCTGCCCAGGTGGGATTATTACCTGCCCGCCCTCCTGTTGTCCTCAGTCAGCTGTCAGGTCCGGCCTGCCCTCCGTCCTGGAGGGGTCGGCTGCCGTACGTCCGCTGCGTGCTCGGCCCAGAGTTCAGCTCCAGACGGAGGGTCCAGATGTCCGTCCATAACCTGATGACTCCGGTTCTGCTCAACAACATCTTCTCTTCCCTGGAGGGCCGCGTTGAGCCAGGTATGCTCTGACATCACATGGACAGGTGAAGCCTCCCCACCGGCTCTAAACCTTCATCCTCTGGCTCAGACCAGTACATCATACTGGGAGCGCAGAGGGACTCTTTAGGTCCAGGAGCTGTGAAGTCTGGAGTGGGAACGGCGATCCTGCTGGAGCTGGCTCGGGCCTTCTCAGCCATGGTGAAGAACGGTAAGCCCCGCCCCCAGAGACAGGTGGCGTTCCCTTAGAAGTGATTTTATTGTGAAACACCTGATGGATGCTTCAGGTTTCAGCCCCAGACGCAGTCTGCTCTTCGTCAGCTGGGACGCTGGAGACTTTGGGAACGTTGGAGCCACTGAATGGCTGGAGGTTCTTCACCCACAAACCTTCTAGATGATGTTCAAACTGAACGCTGACTCACCTTTACCTGTTCTCCTCAGAGCTACCTGTCCATGCTCCACCTGAAGGCCGTGGCCTACTTCAGCCTGGACCAGGCCATCATGGGTAAACTGAGCTCCCAGCCAATCAGAGAGCTTGTTTTTATCTCCCAGCCAATCAGAGATGTGCTGTTCCACAGGTGATGATAACCTGTCAGCCCACACCAGTCCTCTACTGGTTGACCTGCTGGATGCAGCCATCAAACAGGTGAACAAGCTGAGTTCTTACTGGCTGGTTCCAGTTCTCTATAGGACAGACCAGTAGTTCCACAGGGACCGTCGCTCTGGTCCCTTTAGTTCTGTCTGAGGTGAAGGCGGCTCAGGAGGGGGGCTTCATTCAGTAAGGGTTGGGTTGCTGGTTCAAAACTCTGTCTCTGCCATTATGTCCTCTGGTGAAACACCAGTAGATAACACAGCAGCTCTTAATCTGCCCCAGAGCGTCTGTGGCTACATAAAGCTCACCATCATCAGTGGGAAGTTGCTTAGAGACTTCATGAGGTGCTAAACAAGTACAGACCTTTTATCGTTTATCAGTTAAAACTACAACCTTGAAGTAAGGTCATTCAGGATGATCCTGAGATGTTGGTCTGAACACCAGGTCTATGCATCACCTGTTCTAAGACGTGTTCTGGTTCTGCAGGTGGAACATCCCAAACATGCGGGTCAGACCATCTACAGCCAGGCGGAAAGAGATGGAGGCAGCTGGAGGATGTGAGGAACCAAACACTTCAATGACATGGAGATGATGATGATGATGATGATGATAATCATGATGAAGATAATGATGATAATCATGATGAAGATGATGATGATAATCATGATGAAGATGATGATAATAATGATGATGATGATGATGATGATGATGATAATCATGATGAAGATGATGATGATAATGATGATAATCATGATGAAGATGATGATGATAATCATGATGAAGATGATGATGATAATCATGATGAAGATGATGATGATGATGATGATGATAATCATGATGAAGATGATGATGATGATAATCATGATGAAGAAGATGATGATGATGATAATCATGATGATGATGATAATCATGATGATAATCATGATGAAGATGATGATGATGATGATGATGATAATCATCATGATGATGATAATCATGATGAAGATGATGATGATGATAATCATGATGAAGAAGATGATGATGATGATAATCATGATGATGATGATAATCATGATGATAATCATGATGAAGAAGATGATGATGATGATAATCATGATGATGATGATAATCATGATGATGATGATAATCATGATGATAATCATGATGAAGATGATGATGATGATAATCATGATGAAGAAGATGATGATGATGATAATCATGATGATGATGATAATCATGATGATAATCATGATGAAGATGATGATGATGATAATCATGATGAAGAAGATGATGATGATGATAATCATGATGATGATGATAATCATGATGAAGATGATGATGATGATAATCATGATGATGAAGATGATGATGATGATAATCATGATGATGATGATAATCATGATGATGATGATAATCATGATGATAATCATGATGAAGATGATGATGATGATGATGATGATAATCATCATGATGATGATAATCATGATGAAGATGATGATGATGATAATCATGATGAAGATGATGATGATGATAATCATGATGATGATGATAATCATGATGATGATGATAATCATGATGATAATCATGATGAAGATGATGATGATAATCATGATGATGATGATAATCATGATGATAATCATGATGAAGATGATGATGATGATAATCATGATGAAGAAGATGATGATGATGATAATCATGATGATGATGATAATCATGATGATGATGATAATCATGATGATAATCATGATGAAGATGATGATGATGATGATAATCATGATGATGATGATAATCATGATGATAATCATGATGAAGATGATGATGATGATAATCATGATGAAGAAGATGATGATGATGATAATCATGATGATGATGATAATCATGATGATAATCATGATGAAGATGATGATGATGATAATCATGATGAAGAAGATGATGATGATGATAATCATGATGATGATGATAATCATGATGAAGATGATGATGATGATAATCATGATGATGAAGATGATGATGATGATAATCATGATGATGATGATAATCATGATGATGATGATAATCATGATGATAATCATGATGAAGATGATGATGATGATGATGATGATAATCATCATGATGATGATAATCATGATGAAGATGATGATGATGATAATCATGATGAAGATGATGATGATGATAATCATGATGAAGAAGATGATGATGATGATAATCATGATGATGATGATAATCATGATGATGATGATAATCATGATGATAATCATGATGAAGATGATGATGATAATCATGATGATGATGATAATCATGATGATAATCATGATGAAGATGATGATGATGATAATCATGATGAAGAAGATGATGATGATGATAATCATGATGATGATGATAATCATGATGATAATCATGATGAAGATGATGATGATGATGATAATCATGATGATGATGATAATCATGATGATAATCATGATGAAGATGATAATCATGATGATGATGATAATCATGATGATAATCATGATGAAGATGATGATGATAATCATGATGATGATGATAATCATGATGATAATCATGATGAAGATGATGATGATAATCATGATGAAGAAGATGATGATGATGATAATCATGATGATGATGATAATCATGATGATGATGATAATCATGATGATAATCATGATGAAGATGATGATGATGATGATAATCATCATGATGATGATAATCATGATGAAGATGATGATGATAATCATGATGAAGAAGATGATGATGATGATAATCATGATGATGATGATAATCATGATGATGATGATAATCATGATGAAGATGATGATGATAATCATGATGAAGAAGATGATGATGATGATAATCATGATGAAGAAGATGATGATGATGATAATCATGATGATGATGATAATCATGATGATGATGATAATCATGATGAAGATGATGATGATAATCATGATGAAGAAGATGATGATGATGATAATCATGATGATGATGATAATCATGATGATAATCATGATGAAGATGATGATGATGATAATCATGATGAAGAAGATGATGATGATGATAATCATGATGATGATGATAATCATGATGATGATGATAATCATGATGATAATCATGATGATGATGATAATCATGATGATGATGATAATCATGATGATGATGATAATCATGATGATAATCATGATGATGATGATAATCATGATGATGATGATAATCATGATGATAATCATGATGAAGATGATGATGATAATCATGATGATGATGATAATCATGATGATAATCATGATGAAGATGATGATGATGATAATCATGATGAAGAAGATGATGATGATGATAATCATGATGAAGAAGATGATGATGATGATAATCATGATGATGATGATAATCATGATGATGATGATAATCATGATGATACTCATGATGAAGATGATAATCATGATGATGATGATAATCATGATGATAATCATGATGAAGATGATGATGATAATCATGATGATGATGATAATCATGATGATAATCATGATGAAGATGATGATGATGATAATCATGATGAAGAAGATGATGATGATGATAATCATGATGATGATAATCATGATGATAATCATGATGAAGATGATGATAATCATGATGAAGAAGATGATGATGATGATAATCATGATGATGATGATAATCATGATGATAATCATGATGAAGATGATGATGATGATAATCATGATGAAGATGATGATGATGATAATCATGATGAAGAAGATGATGATGATGATAATCATGATGATGATGATAATCATGATGATGATAATCATGATGATAATCATGATGAAGATGATGATGATGATAATCATGATGATGAAGATGATGATGGTGATGATGATGATGTTGTGTCTCCTCAGCATGAAGCCTCTGTACCTGAACAGTGGAGCCTACAGCTTCACAGCGTTTGCAGGAGTTCCTGCCATGGAGCTCAGGTTCACCAAGGTGAGTCTGAAAGCTTTAAAAGGACCTCAGCTGGTAGAGTGATGATGATTGCTCTTCATCTGAAGGCCTGATTAGCTTAGAGCTTTAGGGAGAAGGAGCTAGCTTCATGCTGGAGGGAAGAGACCATAGTGTCTGAATTCACCTGTAGGTAAGAATCCTCTATTGATCAATAATCAAGGTGTAAACTGGTTTATCTCCCACTGGGCATTGGACTGCAGGCTGGATGGAATCTGAGGTTTCCTCCATTCTTCAATTCATTAAATTCTATTCAGTTTATTTCTATAGCTCCAATTCACATCATGTCATCTCAGGTCACTTTCCAGTTCACCAGATCATCCAGTCAGATTGATTCAAAGTTTTCTATCTAAGGAAAACCAGCTGATTGCATCGACTCATTGACTCTTCAGCAATCCCTCACACTAAGCATGCTTGTAGCGACAGTGGAGAGGAAAAACTCCCTTTGAACAGGAAGAAACCTCCAGCAGAACCAGGCTCAGTGTGAGCGGCCATCTGCTGAGGCCCACTGGGGTTCAAGGAGACAGAAGCAGACATAGAAAAAGAAGCATAGATACAAAAGGCAACTGTCAACCAGCTCCACAGGCGGCCCCGTCCAGGAAACACACAGCCAGGCAGACGAGCTCCGAGCCAGCTCCCATGTCAGAGGATGAAGAGAGCACATCCAGTTAGTCACAGTCAGAGAAACAGGACTACACTGGAAAACAGGCCAAGCTCCAACATCTAGAAACAAAGGTGTTGATGGCAGCAGCACAGCTGATATTTCTCTCCAGGGTGGAGTCACAGCCAAACAGGAACAGACCAGATGAAGCTACTATGAGAAAAAGCAGAGAGAGCAGAACATTAGAGATTGAACTAACAGATTCTGCAGAGTGGGAGAATAGAGATAGAATGAAGCAGAATGATGAAAAAGGGGTCCCTATGTCCTCCAGCAGTCTAAGCCTATAGCAGCAGAACTATAGAGATAGATCAGGATAACCTGAGCCACTCTAACTATAAGCTTTATCAAAAAGGAAAGTTTTAAGCCTAGCCTTAAAAGTAGACAGGGTGTCTGCCTCACGGACTAAAACTGGTAGTTGGTTCCACAGGAGAGGAGCCTGATAACTAAAAGATCTGCCTCCCATTCTACTTTTAGAAGTTCTAGAAAAAGTAATGTAAACTGCTGTTTTAGCTCCTCCCTCAACCAACCTAGCTGCTCTGTAACCTGAGAACAGAAACGTCCTGAATGTTCAGTCCTCTGGACGTCCAGACTGGACCTTCGTTACAGTTCAGAGAGAAATGTTCTGATCCCTAGAATGGTGAAAACAAGCTGCCTCCACAGACACAGCAGGACTAGACTGAGCTGAGGACATACAGCTGGAGGACAGGGGACATAATTTAAGCCTTGGACTCTGATGAGGCAGACCTTCTGCAGGTCTTCACACGTCAGTCTATCAGTTTCACTTCCTGTTAGATGATTTCATCATCATCATTGTTGCTTCCTCAGGAGCGAGCGTATCCTTTCCTCAACACACCGTTGGACACCGTCCCACGCCTTCAGGAGGTCCTGGGGGGCCGGCTGGGGGTCACTGGGAGAAAGCTGGGTGAACTGGTGGGGGAAATGGTTCTGCGGTTGGTCCATGACCACATCCTGCCTCTACGCATCACTTCCTACGCTCAGACGGTGCTGCAGTTCAGCGCTCACCTCAACAAGCACTCCGCTGAGCTGCAGGTACGTCCTGATGTTCTCCAGGAGGACAGCTGTGATGTCACAGTGAATGTCTCCTCTGTCCTCCATGTGTCTCCAGGCCAGAGGTGTTTCTCCTCAGTGGCTGTTCAGCGCTCGAGGAGATTACAGCAGAGCCGCAGAGACGCTGCAGAGAGCCATCGACAACAGCGACCTGCATGACCCCGCCACGGCGCGGCTCTACAACACTCGCATCATGAAGGTATGAGTGTGTTCTATTAAATATCTAGGATGAAAGAAGGTAGGAGAACTTCTAACCATCATCCTGATGAAGTCCCACAGAACTGAGGAATGATCCCCATCAGCCGTGATGTCATCATTAAACTGGATACCAGTTTATACCAGTTAGAGGAAGCAGCTGTCATGGAGCAGAAGGATGGAGATCTGCTGCCCCAGAGAGGAAGGTCCTCTGGTAGGAGGAGGAGTTTCAGGAAGTTCTGAAGGCGTCACTGAGGATGAGGATGGGATCCATCCTACCTTCATCAGCCTGAAGGTTGACCTCAGGCGGAAACATCAACATGTTGAAAAGGAACTTATGTCCCCCAGAAGGCGGTTAGACCTCTGAGCTTCTGGTTCTTCATCTGGGAGGAAGCTCCTTGGTTTAACTTCTCTTCTCTATAAAAGGACTAAACACAGGACTAAAGATTAAGATTAACAGAGTTTAATCCAGATCAGATGATTACAGGACAGAGAAGCTGCTTGGAGTCGGCACAGCTGTGGGTTCAGGTCATCAGCACGCCGTGACAACCAGGAAATGAGCCCTGATCAAGGTCATCTCCTGCTTCTAATACCTCATGAGTCTATGTGTTGCATCAGGTGGATGCTTTGCTGTTCCTGTCAGCAACCACCCATGCCCTGACCTCTGACCTCTGACCTCAGGATTACAGACAGTTCTCCTTTATCAGTCAGACTGCAGGATGTATATTTATCCTGTGATTATTGTAAAGACCAAAAGACTGACCTAATTAGATAGAGATCCACGATGTGATCCACCAGGTGAAGGAAGGATTCACCCCATCTAACCTGGTTAACAGATTATACACAGGATTAATAAAGAATAATCCCAACAATTCCCCCTGATAAGCTACTGTTTTTACATAAAACACTAAAACTGACGCTTCCCTTAAAGCACCAGGTGACTCAGAGAGCCTCCATCATTGGGCTCCCCCCCCCCCCATAGAAACATCCCCCAACCCTGGAGTATAATTTAACTCCACACCGCCAATATTCCCTGATTCAGGGATTAGAGATTACCTCTGGGGTCTGGATGTCAGTAGCAGTAGCATACATGAAGGTCTCCCGCTTTAACTCACCCTGGATCCCAAGGACACAGCGGTGCTTCCTGATTGGACCTGAATAAGCATCATCACTGATGGACCAACCACAGCTGCTGCTGCTTCACCAGAGGTTGGTGAGCGGCTGCTTTCTGTAACTCTAAGCAACTTCTCTGATCTGATATATAAGATTCTATCTTAATCTGCTGTCATGTCTCCTAGTTATTTAATACATAATGCAGTGATTTCTTCTCAGCTAAAGAACCAGAGAGAGAAGAAGGAACCAGAGCTTTCCTTTGAACGTTCTTGGACTGACAGTCTGAGGTGAAGGTCCATCGGTTCAGATAAATGGACCAGATAGCATCTAACATCCTAATGTCTCTAAAAGGCAGCAGGTCAGAAACATCTGAGGAGATTTAATCCCAGAGATTATTCACCAGAGGGGAGGGATTAAGGTGGGAAGGAGGCGTCTCTGTGAGACCTTGACTCAGGATCCTGCATGTGGACAGATGTTCATCCAGATGTTGCTGCCTCCCTGTCTGTCTCCAGGTGGAGTACTACTTCCTGTCCCAGTACGTGTCCGCCATGGAGACGCCGTTCCGCCATGTGATCCATGGGCGCGGTAACCACACTCTGAGCGCGCTGACGGAGCATCTGACCCTGCTGACCTCTGACCCCGGACGCTTTGATGAGGGTCGATTCAGACGTCAGCTGGCCCTGTTCACCTGGACGCTGCAGGGAGCCGCCAACGCCCTGAACGGAGACGTGTGGAGCATCCGCCACACCCACAGCTACACCTACTGATGGAGATCACCCACCCTGATGGACCCCCACACCCACAGCTACACCTACTGATGGAGATCACCCACCCTGATGGACCCCCACACCCACAGCTACACCTACTGATGGAGATCACCCACCCTGATGGACCCCCACACCCACAGCTACACCTACTGATGGAGAGAGATCACCCACCCTGATGGACCCCCACACCCACAGCTACACCTACTGATGGAGAGAGATCACCCACCCTGATGGACCCCCACACCCACAGCTACACCTACTGATGTAGAGAGATCACCCACCCTGATGGACCCCCACACCCACAGCTACACCTACTGATGGACATCACCCACCCTGACGGACCCCCACACCCACAGCTACACCTACTGATGGAGAGAGATCACCCACCCTGATGGACCCCCACACCCACAGCTACACCTACTGATGGACATCACCCACCCTGACGAACCCCCACACCCACAGCTACACCTACTGATGGAGAGAGATCACCCACCCTGATGGACCCCCACACCCACAGCTACACCTACTGATGTAGAGAGATCACCCACCCTGATGGACCCCCACACCCACAGCGACACCTACTGATGGAGAGATCACCCACCCTGATGGACCCCCACACCCACTGCTACACCTACTGATGGAGATCACCCACCCTGATGGACCCCCACACCCACAGCTACACCTACTGATGGAGAGAGATCACCCACCCTGATGGACCCCCACACCCACAGCGACACCTACTGATGGAGAGAGATCACCCACCCTGATGGACCCCCACACCCACAGCTACACCTACTGATGGAGAGAGATCACCCACCCTGATGGACCCCCACACCCACAGCTACACCTACTGATGGAGATCACCCACCCTGATGGACCCCCACACCCACTGCTACACCTACTGATGGAGATCACCCACCCTGATGGACCCCCACACCCACAGCTACACCTACTGATGGAGAGAGATCACCCACCCTGATGGACCCCCACACCCACTGCTACACCTACTGATGGAGATCACCCACCCTGATGGACCCCCACACCCACAGCGACACCTACTGATGGAGAGATCACCCACCCTGATGGACCCCCACACCCACAGCTACACATCCAGTCAGTTTTCTGTGGAATCCTGTAAATTCTTCCATCTCTATGATGAATAAAAATGATCATAAATATAAGAGGTTCTGTTTTCTCCACCTCTGGTTCTGTAGAACATCCACCTGGTTCTGGTCCAATCAGTCTCAGTTATCAGGAGGGTTCCATGAAAGTTATATTAAACCATCTGAAGGAGAACAGGTGACCCTCACCCGCCACCCACCGACCACTGCCTCTGTCTTCTTCTATGGTTTTATTCCCAGGCAGAGCTCAGGCTGCCATTGGTCCACAGATAGGAGGATCTTCATGCAGCTTTTAATGAAGCTGAAGGTCTGAATAACCTCCACAGTAGGAGCATTACAGCTGACCTGACAGGGATTCATCTGCTCACCCAGCATTGTTCTCTTTCAGAGGAAATAATCCCTGTGATAATCTATACCCATTTATTTCCTCAGTACTCGAGTATTCAGAAACAGCCTGTTCTTTCAGAACAAGTCAGT
This sequence comes from Cyprinodon diabolis, assembly GCA_030533445.1. Classification (NCBI taxonomy): domain Eukaryota; kingdom Metazoa; phylum Chordata; class Actinopteri; order Cyprinodontiformes; family Cyprinodontidae; genus Cyprinodon; species Cyprinodon diabolis. The sequence goes on along the minus strand of CM060075.1, from coordinate 47,472,024 downwards.
AAATAATCAGCATGTCCAAAGAAAGCAGAGGGTGAGGGTGAATCACTGACCGTCCTTTTTTGCTGCATCACTTTTTATGGATGTTTTCTTCATGTTTCTATGAATAAACAGTTCAGAGAATCAACATCTGGCTGTGATTAATTTCCCTGCATATCAGAACCAGAACCAGAAACATCTCTGAGGTCCAGAACCAGAAACATCTCTGAGGTCCAGAACCACAGAAACAGACCAATGATTTCATACTGGAACAAAAACTAAAGCCAAACAGCAGGACAGAGGAACTGACCAAGACCTGGATTTAGTCTGTCAGCGGATGATCACTGATCAGGTGACCAGCATCAGCAGCAGGGTTACCATGGTAACGGTGCATGATGGAGGAAGAGGCTTCACTGCATAATAAAAACATAAGATCTGCTGAATAAAACAGGAAAACATGTAGAACTTGATGACATCATCCAGGTGACCAGTTGTGGTGTAATTATTCTCTGAACCAGCAGGGGGAGACAATGATCCACTGGTGATCCTGAAGGTTCTGATGATCAAAACCAGACAGAGTCAGAATCCAGTTTTCATAAGGAATTTATTTCAATAGTTGAATTTTATTAATAACTAATTTATGTTATTTTACAGCAGGTTGGTAAACCAGCAGCCCTCTCTGGTCCCAGAGGGTCAAACATCCTCTGACCCGGCCCACCAGCAGGACCAGCTTAGGAGTTCAGAGTTCTGGACCCAGCTGGGTGGGTCATCCTAGCATGGGTATATTTAGAGCTTCCCCTTTGGCCCTTGACCTCATGAAGCAGGTAAACCATCCAGGACCCAGCCTCCATGGATTGATGTGGAACGTTGACTGGGAACTCTGGGAAATGTAGTCCTGTAGAAAACTATTGTAGGCCGGACCGCAGAGGGGTGCAGATGTTTGAGTTTAGATTGACTGGGATATTTAACATCAGGGCTGGAATCAAACAGAGTCCTTCAGCCCAAAGAGAACGGCATTATGGGAGTTTGAGTCCAAATGGATTCTGGTAGGAGCCGAAGGATAGCAGAGGAGGACTGGGGTTCTGTAGTCCAAAGAAAAGGTCTTTAGGTGCTGTAGTCCAATCAGATGAGGACCGTGGGTGTTGTAGTCCAATCAGATGAGGACCGTGGGTGTTGTAGTCCAAGGAGAAAATCGGAGTTGTAGTCGTAAAACAGATTGTAGGCGTTGTGGTCCAAACACAGGAGGATCATGTTTTTTTATAGTCCAGAGGACGACTGTTGAAGTTGTCATCCAAACCACAGACTGCAGGTAATTCAGTCCAATCTGAGGATGACTGGTCCTAAATGTGGAGGATTGTGGGTATTGCAGTCCTAACAGTAGGCCTCAAGTAGAAGTTGATTTGGACCTGTTCCTGTTCACAACAGGAAGCACAAACAGCCTATCGGTCAAAACGAGGTGAGTCTAGGAGAGGGGGCGGGGCTTAATTTGCTGGGACTGAACCAATCAGGGCTAGCTGAACATTATTTGGTGAGACATATTTAAGAGAAACCTGAAACTCAAACACCAAAGAAAGATTAAACTAATGGTATCAGATAGTTACTATAGCAACAACAAACTACTGACATCAGTTTTTGCACTTTTAATAAATAAAACTTCTAATTAATTCAAATCCGAATTTAAAAAGCGAACTCTTTTGGTAAATCATTGCTGAAACCAAATAGTTTCCTTTTTAATAAATGACTCTAAACATTTTAGATGTATGGTTCCTGGTATAATTTAGCCAATAACTGGAGGCTCCTGATAACAGCCAGATGGTGACCGCAACAGAGCAACGTTTTAAGGATGTCATTTTTGATCTGAACTTTAAGACATCATCAATGGACATCTTTTGTGTCATTTCTTTTAAAAAGGACATGTTTGCTATTCTCAGCTTAACGTGTTTCACAGGCTACTGAATCACAAAAACAGCATAATTTTTGTGTCACATCTGTAGTTATCTGATTGGTTCTAACCTGATTAGACCGACTCTGTTAGTCCCACCTTTAAAATAAAGCTCTTTAGCAGACTGATTTTGGCCAATTATCTGAGCTGTAGCTCGTCGTGGCTCTGAGAGCGGAACGGTGGGAGCTGTAGTCTTACAGGAGCAAAGCTCCGCTTGTTAGAGTCCTAAGTGAGCACAGCGGCGGGTGTTGGAGTCTTAAGGGAGGTGTATTAGTCCTAAAGGAGGATGACTGTGGGTGTTGTAGTCCTAAAGGAGGAAAGCTCTGGGTGTTGTAGTCCTAAAGGAGGATTTGCTGTGGGTGTTGTAGTCCTAAAGGACAATGACTGTGGGTGTTGTAGTCCTAAAGGAGGTGTTGTAGTCCTAAAGGACGATGACTGTGGGTGTTGTAGTCCTAAAGGAGGATGGCTGTGGGTGTTGTAGTCCTAAAGGAGGAAAGCTCTGGGTGTTGTAGTCCTAAAGGAGGTGTTGTAGTCCTAAAGGAGGTGTTGTAGTCCTAAAGGACGATGACTGTGGGTGTTGTAGTCCTAAAGGAGGTGTTGTAGTCCTAAAGGACGATGACTGTGGGTGTTGTAGTCCTAAAGGAGGTGTTGTAGTCCTAAAGGACGATGACTGTGGGTGTTGTAGTCCTAAAGGAGGTGTTGTAGTCCTAAAGGACGATGACTGTGGGTGTTGTAGTCCTAAAGGAGGTGTTGTAGTCCTAAAGGACGATGACTGTGGGTGTTGTAGTCCTAAAGGAGGTGTTGTAGTCCATCGGTTGTGTGATAGTTGAAGCCCTGAATAGACTGTGTGTTTAAGCCCCTTGGTTTTATTTACAGTCACACACGTCTTTATGTACACTACACACAGACTCTCACACACGCACACACCATTTTCACGTCACATAAATTATTAATAAATAAATAGATCAATCAATAAATAAATATGTTGCTATAAATACTTCAATAGGAGCTGAACTCTACAGTCTCTGCTTCATTTTTTCCTGATGATTCAGGATTTTTCTCCCGGTCAGTCGGTCGTCGGTCTGTGGACCAACTGACAGGGATGTGATCGCCATGGTTACAGCATTCATGCAATCACTGAGCTCGCTCGTCATCTTCTCGTAGAAACAAAAGTGAAAAACGATCCATGTAGGGTAGCTTCGCCCACAGCAGCAAGAGGAAGAGGAGGCAGAGTGGATGGTCACAGAGGTTACCATGGAGACAGCCAATCAGAGTCTGTCCCGAGCAGGAACCCAGATGTAGGGTCCGCTCTGCTCCTCGATGACCAGTTTGACCTGGTGGTAGACCTCGTCAAAGCTGTCGCCCTGAGCGATGGCTGGAAGAGACAGAGACCGGCTGTGATTGGTGGAGAATAATCACCTTTATTCGTCATTTCAGGTGTAAACTATTGGTAAATCACTGAATCCCTCAGGTAGCAGAGAGCAACCTGGTGGGGTTAACATCTGACATCAGAACCGTTGATCAGAACATCCTGCTCTCAGGTCAGTTTATGACCAAAGGTGAAGTTTCTACCTGTGAAACACTCCAGGAAGTCCTGCTCCAGCTTGATGGCTCGATCCAGAGCTTTCCTCGCCTGGTCCTCTGAGAGGCGCTTGTTCAGGTCCCTGCAGAAACATCAGGGACTCATTTCACTGCTGATGATTCACCAGATGATATGTATGATCAGAACCTGACGGACTCACAGGATGTTCTCCAGGGATCGAGGTCGGATGAAGATGGCGATTGGATGGAGGTGAGCGGCTTGGAGCCTCCTCACTGCGTTGGCTGAGACGTCCAGGATGCAGTGTTTACCCTGGAGAACAGCAGGGGGCGCCCATTAGTAAAATTATCATGATTAAAGGTATAGTGGAGGATGTTCTTTCCCCGGATGGATCATCTAAATAAGTGGTCCTCCTAACTGTCAATCATTCTGGTGATATGTTTACATAAGGCCGTCCTACGCGCTCGCTCCCATTTTCACTGACCGTTGGTGAGTCTGACACGGTGGAAAAATTTAAAATCTTCTTTTGGAAAGTACGCTTCTATGAGCGATGCACACAGCGACTATAAAACAGAGCGTGCACGAGGAGAAATGGGCTCGTGCACGCTCTCGCACACTTATAGTAGGCTTTCCCTCTCTGGAGCGGGTACAGGGTTGTGCATGTGCACTTTTTATTTTTTAAATGTCTGGTTATGTCTGGTCTAGAAACACCCCCACACTGTGAGACTGAGTGAAAACTTTTATAGTGACTAAATAGGATAAATTAATATATGAAATAAGAGAAATGTAGATATTCTGACAAGTGGAAAGGGCGGGTCTTTTCAAAAGTTTGTGAACATCCTCCAACATACCTTTAATATGATAAATATGAAAGGAAAGATTAATAAAAAAAGAATGGGGGGGGGGGTTCAGGTGTAATGTAAGAGCCCCATATTAAGGCCCACCTGTAGAGTCCTTTACTACAGGGTAGCTGCAGCGCTCCTTCATATTGATAACCAGTTAGACCAGTTTATTATCCAGTGTGGTATCCGCTCTATGCTGATGATACTCTGGTCTATCACCGATATAAACATTTAGCTGATGTTGAACTGCCTCCAGCTTCAGGCGGACCCCCCACTCCTCCAGCCAATCAGCTCTCTCCGTCTCACCTGCTCCGCCACCTGTCTGACGCTCTGCACCGACGTCCCGTACAGGTGGTTGTTGTACTGTCCCGCCTCGATGAAGCGGTGGGACTGGATGTCCCGCTCCATCTGTTCCCGTGACGACACAAAGTGGTAGTCCCGGCCGTCCATCTCGTAGTCTCTGCGGGGGCGGGTGGTGTCTGAGAGCAGAGAGCACGTTTAGAGGCTTCATGCTTAGCTTCCAGGGTTTTTCACGATGAGGCTGAAGACTTACGAGGCACACAGGAGCCGAACTTATCCGGGTACTCAGACAGCAGGTCATCGTTGACCCGGTCTTTGGTCGGTCCCAGGATGATGACAGGACGGGCGTAGTCCACTGAGGAGAGACAGACAGAAGGTCTGAGCTGATCAACATGAAGCATCTCAACCATCTGCAGAAAATGAACTGGGAGAACGTTGGTCAATCGTTTATTCATGGCGGGTATTCAGACTGGAATGGGCTCCACAGCAGATGCCGCTGCTTCCAGAAACATGGGACCTAATCGGAACCATAGCATTAACAAAAGTTTAAAGACGTCACTGCAATGGAGTAAAATGGCTGCAGTGAAATAAACTAAATTAATAAACTCCAGAAACAAGAGTTCAGCACCACATGACTCTGATTCAATGATCAGTTTTTCTCTGCTCTGAGTCTCATGAGGGAAACATCTCCTCTGATTGGTTTAATCTATAGGCGTGTTCAGCCAATCAGCATTGAGCAGCTAGAGTTATGACCCGTCTCTGCTCCATAGACCCCCCCAAGAGGCTGGGCGTCATAGGATGTGATGTAATGCTGAGTGTTAACCAATCAGAGCTCTACTTTCTGTCTGCTTGCTCCAATAAAATCAGAATCCAACCTAAACTGGGAGTTCTGATAGAGGCTTTCAGGCAGCGTCCTGCTGCGTCTGAGGGGACATCGCCTCTGAGAGCGGAATAAACTGCTGATTAATGAGCAACATACTCATGAAATCAGGACTATTTTAGCAAACATTCAATACAGTTTAATGACTGCATTAATAAAGTTTGAGAATTAATATCTGATCCATTATTGTATGAAACATTCCAGGGAAGGTTGAGCCTCCCTAGTATCCAGTAAGAAATCCCCACTGGTCCACATTCCTGCAACAAGGACAACTCATAAAAACATCTGTAGGATCAGTAGGATGGCAGGAAAGGGAGGGAGAGAGGGGGAGAGACATGCAGCAAAGGACCGCAGGTCGGATTCAACCCGGGTCAGCAGCGTTGAGGACTAAGGCCTCCTTACATGGGTCATGCTCACTAACCACTGGTCCACCTGCACACCCACTGGTCAGTGATGGTTAACTACAATAAAACTGTTTTAATTCAGGTGCGTACACTCCAGGTGGACAATGGAACAGGGGAGGACACATGGTCCAACAGGAGGGAAAGAGACATGGTCCAACAGGAGGGAAGGAGACACAATCCAACAGAAGGGAAGGAGACACGATCCAATGGAAGGGAAGGAGACACGATCCAACAGGAGGGAAGGAGACACGATCCAATGGAAGGGAAGGAGACGTGGTCCAACAGGAGGGAAGGGGACACGGTCCAACAGGAGGGAAGGAGACACGATCCAATGGAAGGGAAGGAGACGTGGTCCAACAGGAGGGAAAGAGACACAATCCAACAGAAGGGAAGGAGACACAGTCCAACAGGAGGGTAGGAGACACGATCCAACGGAAGGGAAGGAGACACGATCCAATGGAAGGGAAGGAGACACGATCCAATGGAAGGGAAGGGGACACGGTCCAACAGGAGGGAAGGGGACACGGTCCAACAGGAGGGAAGGAGACACGATCCAATGGAAGGGAAGGAGACGTGGTCCAACAGGAGGGAAAGAGACATGGTCCAACAGGAGGGAAGGGGACACGATCCAACGGAATGGTAGGAAACACGATCCAATGGAAGGGAAGGAGACACGATCCAATGGAAGGGAAGGAGACACTATCCAATGGAAGGGAAGGAGACACGATCCAATGGAAGGGAAGGGGACACGGTCCAACAGGAGGGAAGGGGACACGGTCCAACAGGAGGGAAGGAGACACGATCCAATGGAAGAGAAGGAGACGTGGTCCAACAGGAGGGAAAGAGACATGGTCCAACAGGAGGGAAGGGGACACGGTCCAACAGGAGGGAAAGAGACACGATCCAATGGAAGGTAAGGAGACATGGTCCAACAGGAGGGAAAGAGACACAATCCAACAGAAGGGAAGGAGACACAGTCCAACAGGAGGGTAGGAGACACGATCCAATGGAAGGGAAGGAGACACGATCCAACAGGAGGGAAGGGGACACGGTCCAACAGGAGGGAAGGGGACATGGTCCAACAGGAGGGGAGGGGACACGGTCCAACAGGAGGGAAGGAGACACAATCCAACAGAAGGGAAGGAGACACGATCCAATGGAAGGGAAGGAGACACGATCCAATTGAAGGGAAGGGGACACGGTCCAACAGGAGGGAAGGGGACACGGTCCAACAGGAGGGAAGGAGACACAATCCAACAGGAGGGAAGGAGACACAGTCCAACAGGAGGGTAGGAGACACGATCCAACGGAAGGGAAGGAGACACGATCCAATGGAAGGGAAGGAGACACGATCCAATGGAAGGGAAGGGGACACGGTCCAACAGGAGGGAAGGGGACACGGTCCAACAGGAGGGAAGGAGACACGATCCAATGGAAGGGAAGGAGACGTGGTCCAACAGGAGGGAAAGAGACATGGTCCAACAGGAGGGAAGGGGACACGATCCAACGGAATGGTAGGAAACACGATCCAATGGAAGGGAAGGAGACACGATCCAATGGAAGGGAAGGAGACACTATCCAATGGAAGGGAAGGAGACACGATCCAATGGAAGGGAAGGGGACACGGTCCAACAGGAGGGAAGGGGACACGGTCCAACAGGAGGGAAGGAGACACGATCCAATGGAAGAGAAGGAGACGTGGTCCAACAGGAGGGAAAGAGACATGGTCCAACAGGAGGGAAGGGGACACGGTCCAACAGGAGGGAAAGAGACACGATCCAATGGAAGGTAAGGAGACATGGTCCAACAGGAGGGAAAGAGACACAATCCAACAGAAGGGAAGGAGACACAGTCCAACAGGAGGGTAGGAGACACGATCCAATGGAAGGGAAGGAGACACGATCCAACAGGAGGGAAGGGGACACGGTCCAACAGGAGGGAAGGGGACATGGTCCAACAGGAGGGGAGGGGACACGGTCCAACAGGAGGGAAGGAGACACAATCCAACAGAAGGGAAGGAGACACAATCCAATGGAAGGGAAGGAGACACGATCCAATTGAAGGGAAGGGGACACGGTCCAACAGGAGGGAAGGGGACACGGTCCAACAGGAGGGAAGGAGACACGATCCAACAGGAGGGAAGGAGACACGATCCAATGGAAGGGAAGGAGACATGGTCCAACAGGAGGGAAGGGGACACGGTCCAACAGGAGGGAAGGAGACACGATCCAATGGAAGGGAAGGAGACGTGGTCCAACAGGAGGGAAAGAGACACAATCCAACAGAAGGGAAGGAGACACGATCCAATGGAAGGGAAGGAGACACGATCCAATGGAAGGGAAGGAGACACGGTCCAACAGGAGGGAAGGGGACACGGTCCAACAGAAGGGAAGGGGACACGATCCAATGGAAGGGAAGGAGACACGATCCAATGGAAGGGAAGGGGACACGGTCCAACAGGAGGGAAAGAGACACGGTCCAACAGGAGGGAAAGAGACACGGTCCAACAGGAGGGAAGGGGACACGGTCCAACAGGAGGGAAGGGGACACGATCCAACGGAATGGTAGGAAACACGATCCAATGGAAGGGAAGGAGACACGATCCAATGGAAGGGAAGGAGACACGATCCAATGGAAGGGAAGGGGACACGGTCCAACAGGAGGGAAGGGGACACGGTCCAACAGGAGGGAAAGAGACACGGTCCAACAGGAGGGAAAGAGACATGGTCCAACAGGAGGGAAGGGGACACGGTCCAACAGGAGGGAAGGAGACACGATCCAATGGAAGGTAAGGAGACATGGTCCAACAGGAGGGAAAGAGACACAATCCAACAGAAGGGAAGGAGACACAGTCCAACAGGAGGGAAGGGGACACGGTCCAACAGGAGGGAAGGGGACACGGTCCAACAGGAGGGAAGGGGACACGGTCCAACAGGAGGGAAGGGGACACGGTCCAACAGGAGGGAAGGAGACACAGTCCAACAGGAGGGAAGGAGACACGATCCAACAAGAGGGTAGGAGACATGGTCCAACAGGAGGGAAGGAGACACGGTCCCTCGGAAGGGAAGGAGACACGGTCCAACAGGAGGTTAGGAGACATGGTCCAACAGGAGGGAAGGAGATATGGTCCAACAGGAGGGAAGGAGACATGGTCCAACGGAAGGGAAGGAGACATGGTCCAACAGGAGGGAAGGAGACATGGTCCAACAGGAGGGAAGGAGACACGATCCAACGGAAGGGAAGGAGACATGGTCCAACAGGAGGGAAGGAGACATGGTCCAACAGGAGGGAAGGAGACATGGTCCAACAGGAGGGAAAGAGACATGGTCCAACAGGAGGGAAAGAGACATGGTCCAAAAGGGGTGTAGGAGACATGGTCCAACAAGAGGGTAGGAGACATGGTCCAACAGGAGGGTAGGAGACATGGTCCAACAAGAGGGTAGGAGACATGGTCCAACAGGAGGGTAGGAGACATGGTCCAACAAGAGGGTAGGAGACATTGTCCAACAGGAGGGTAGGAGACATGGTCCAACAAGAGGGTAGGAGACATGGTCCAACAGGAGGGTAGAAGACATGGTCCAAAAGGGGTGTAGGAGACATGGTCCAACAAGAGGGTAGGAGACATGCTCCAACAGGAGGGTAGGAGACATGGTCCAAAAGGGGTGTAGGAGACATGGTCTAACAGGAGGGTAGGAGACATGGTCCAACAGGAGGGAAGGAGACATGGTTCAACAGGAGGGAAGGAGACATGGTCCAACAGGAGGGAAGGAGACATGGTTCAACAGGAGGGAAGGAGACATGGTTCAACAGTCCATATGTGTATCCTTCCACCTCCTCCACTGTCCCCAGAGAACAGCATTGGACAGAGTTGTCCCTCCCCCAGCTCATCTAACCTGTTCCCCATCATACCACCATAGCAGACGGCTGATGCCTCCATGGAGTCAGAGAAGGTCCAGGGAATCCAGTAGGACCTGGTGGACCTCCTCAGGTCTGCATCATGTGTTTCATAACTAGATGTCTTAGAGGAAGGTTAAACTGCAGCTCGGAGCATAAACTAAGTGGACATAAAGGACCAGGATGATACTGACCTTCAATCTGAGTGACGAGTTCATAGCTGTGGATGAAACCTTCTCTACCTGGAAGGAGAAAACATGGACAGTTAATAAACGGACAGATGAGAAGACAGGGATGACGATGACTGTTTTCTTCATCATTAACTGTCTGCAGTGACCTCATGGTTCTGACGATGAACCAGTTAGCAGGACGTTTTAGCTGTGGGACAGACTGGGATGGGAACCTCTATCCATCCTGCAGTCGTTCATTCATTAATGGTGGTTAGCTCCATTGTAGCCACAGCTGCTGTGGGGCACGCTGAGAGAAGGCTGCTGTAAACAGCCTCTTCTGATCTCCACCAGCTGCTTCTGAGTGAGATGATTCCAGTCTGTACTGTGGTAAACTGCCCAGACCATCATCCCTCCACCACTGTGCCCTAATATCTTCTGAGAGGGTGTTCATCTCAAGATGACAGTCCTGGGAAAATGTCTGACAGTTTCCCACTCAGCAGTTATTCCACTTTCAGAATCATGGATTCTGAATCATTTCTAACCCTCTAAGATTGATCAGTAGCAGCGGCTGCTTCTTTAGGTCCATGTAGACTAGAGGTCTGAAGCTCCAGGAGCTCCTAGTCTCCAGCTCTTGGTTTAATCTCCCCAGCCCTGATAAATAGTCTGACTCAGGTTTGTTAAAGAGGGATGGATGGAAAAGCTGGAGGATCAGAGCAGCTTTAGGTTTTCTGCTGCAGCAAACAGACGCACCTCCTGCTATAGACTGGATAAAGGTCTGAGATCCCAGCCCTCTGCTGGTTTGGTTCAGACTCCCATTAATAACTAATTCCAGATGTTTACAGCTGTTTCTTACCTTTACTCTTCATGCGGGACCACTCCTTCCTCTCCACCCTGAAACGGAAACACATCTAACTGTTACTGGGAGCTAAACCAGTCCACCATCAGTGGATGAGAGGAACCAGTGCTAACCTGTGTTTGGAGGGGATGTAGCCCAGCTCCTCCAGCTCCCCCTGCTGGTTGAGTCTTCTAGCCTGCCACCATTCATCATCAGCGCTGTCAATCACATGGAGGACCTCCCCAAAGTTAAAGTCCAGAGCCTGTGACAGGACGCCACAGTCCCACTGCTTATCGTAGTCAAACAGGGCCCTGAAAGCAGCATGAAGACCATCATCATCATCACCATCAGCTCCTCAGGGGGAGGGGGTGGAGGCTCAGGTAGGTTACCTGACGTAGAAGGTTCTGTTGTTCCTCAGACTGCCTGATGAGCTGTTCATCATCTGCTCCCTCAGGTCGTGGATCTTTGCCTCAAAGCGACTGTACTCTGCACAGGAAACAGGAAGTAGTCCCTGTTAGACCAGTAGACATGCTAAGCTAACAGTTTGCGTCTCTGAGGCCGTCCTCACCCTCGGGTCGGTACTGAGCTACGATGGTCACAGTTTGCCCGGCGTTCTTCAAGGCTGCTGCAGCCTGCTCATGGGTGGCGTACCTGAGGTCCACCCCGTTCACCTGCATAGAGAGACACGTCAGTACCACCGTGCTGCCACCAGGGGGCAACATACACAGCTTTAGATTAGATTAGATTCAACTTTATTGTCATTACACAGGCACAGCTACAAGGCAACGAAATGCAGTTTAGGTCTAACCAGAAGTGCAATAGCAGCAGTGCAGGATAAATAATGGTTCCATAAATACAGGACATGGTTCTACTGAATGAGTATAGAGATGAATATTATTATAAACAGAATCTTACTAATAGATGAATATAATTTATAGATAACTAGTGTTATGAACAAAATTTACATCTGGATATGTATCAAATATAATATACAGGTGGATATTACTATAAAATTTAACATGTCAGTACCACTGTCCTGCCAACAGGGGGCACCGTACACGTTTAACACTAGAAAACCCAGAGATAGGAGCATTTTCGTCAGCCTGCAGTCCCCCCCGCAGTACTTATCAACCCATGAATCCCTTTTCAGATGTAAATGCTGTCCCCATTAGCGCTGTGGCTGGAGAACCATTCCACCGCCTTCAGCTTCGGTTTCAGCTGAAGTCTCTCTCTTTGAGACAGTTTTACCTGAGAGTGGGGTAGGGGGGTGGGGATCATATTTGTTATTTAATATAACTAGGTCACACTAGGTCAGCACAATGATTTCAGAGCAGCGATCAGATGATAACTGAGTTCATACTACAACTCTTAAATTGGGAAAATGTGCTAAACTCTATTTTTTTTTAGATTGTTTCATTGTTATTCTAAGCAGGCCAGGTGTGCAATCTCTGCAACAGGAACCTCAGCACTGAGCGTTGTGTTCACTGCACACAGTATACCTGTCACACATGCAGGAAGGACTCACCTTGGGTTTGTAAACCTGCTAAATGGGACAATTGTAGCTTCATAGGTAGAGCTTTTCCTTGGTGAAATAAATGTTACTGCTATACTGAAGTCAGACTGTTTTTCATTCTCTAAGCTGAAATGTTGAATGACATGAAAAGGTGAGAACAGACAAAATACAATTATTCTCTACGTTTCTTTCACATAGTGAGCTTTGCAATATAAATGAGTCTGTTGGTGAATGGACAATATAAATAGGCTCTGCCTTGCCTTGTTGGAAAAGCTGGTTATAACCTGTTCTCAGCTCAGGAAGTAGGACCCGTATGATATCTGGTTGTTCAATAGGTTTAAATAAAAGATTTAGATCTGACTTTTCAAGATATTCCTGCAAAAAGGTCTGATGTTGCTGGGGAAGGTAATGAAAAGTGGAGCATGCTCTGGTTCTGATGCCAGTTAGTTTCAGCCTTTATCCAGTCTCCTGTAGAAGGACTGGTCACCCATCCATCCATCCATCCATCTTCCTCCGCTTATCCGGGGTCGGGTCGCGGGGGCAGCAGCTTAAGAAGGGAGGCCCAGACTTCCCTCTCCCCAGCCACTTCTTCCAGCTCTTCAGGAGGAACCCCAAGGCGTTCCCAGGCCAGCCGAGAAACATAGTCTCTCCAGCGAGTCCTGGGTCTTCCCCGGGGCCTCCCCCCTGTGGGACGTGCCCGGAACACCTCACCAGGGAGGCGTCCAGGAGGCATTCTAAACAGATGCCCAAGCCACCTCAACTGGCTCCTCTCGACGTGGAGGAGCAGCGGCTCTACTCAGAGTCCCTCCCGGATGACCGAGCTTCTCACCCTATCTCTAAGGGAGAGCCCAGCCACCCTACGGAGGAAACCCATTTCGGCCGCTTGTATCCGCGATCTCGTTCTTTCGGTCATGACGCAGAGTTCATGACCATGGCCTCGGATTTGGAGGCACTGATCCCCATCCCGGCCGCTTCACACTCGGCTGCGAACCGATCCAGCGAGAGCTGCAGATCACGACCTGATGAAGCCAATAGGACCACATCATCTGCAAAAAGCAGAGACGCAATCCTAAGGCCACCAAAACGGATCCCCTCAACACCTTGGCTGCGCCTAGAAATTCTGTCCATGAAGGTAATGAACAGAATCGGTGACAAAGGGCAGCCCTGGCGGAGTCCAACTCTCACCGGAAACGAGCCCGACTTACTGCCGGCAATGCGGACCAGACTCTGACACCGGTCATACAGGGACCTGACAGCCCGTATCAAAGGGCCCGGCACCCCGTACTCCCGGAGAACCCCCCACAGGGCCCCCCGAGGGACACGGTCGAACGCCTTCTCCAAGTCCACAAAGCACATGTAGACTGGTTGGGCGAACTCCCATGCACCCTCCAGGACCCTGCCGAGGGTGTAGAGCTGGTCCAGCATTCCACGACCAGGACGGAAACCACACTGCTCTTCCTGAATCCGAGGTTCGACTATCCGACGGACCCTCCTCTCCAGCACCCCCGAATAGACCTTGCCGGGGAGGCTTAAGAGTGTGACTCCCCTGTAATTGGAGCACACCCTCCGGTCCCCCTTTTTGAATAGGGGGACCACCACCCCAGTCTGCCAATCTAGGGGGACTGCCCCCGATGTCCATGCAATGTTGAAAAGTCGTGTCAGCCAACATCCAGGACCTTGAGGAACTCGGGGCGGATCTCATCCACCCCCGGGGCCCTGCCACCGAGGAGCTTTTTAACCACCTCGGCGACCTCGCCCACAGAGATTGGAGAGCCCAGTCCAGAGTCCCCAGGCCCAGCTTCCTCAATGGAAGACATGTTGGTGGGATTGAGGAGGTCTTCGAAGTATTCCGCCCACCGACCCACAACGTCCCGAGTCGAGGTCAGCAGCACACCATCCCCACTATAAACAGTGTTGGTGCTGCACCGCTTCCCCCCCCCGAGACGCCGGATGGTGGACCAGAACCGCTTCGGAGCCGTACGGAAGTCTTTCTCCATGGCCTCTCCAAACTCCTCCCACACCCGAGTTTTAGCCTCAGCAACCATCCGAGCCGCATGCCACTTCGCCCGCCGGTACCCATCAGCTGATTCCGGAGTCCCACAGGCCAAAAAGGCCCGATAGGCCTCCTTCTTCAACCTGACAGCATCCCTCACCGGAGGTGTCCACCAACGGGTTTGAGGGTTGCCGCCACGACAGGCACCGACAACCTTGCGGCCGCAGCTCAGATAAGCCGCCTCGACAATGGAGGAACGGAACATGGTCCACTCTGACTCAATGTCCCCCACCTCCCCCGGGATGTGTTCGAAGTTCTGCCGGAGATGGGAGTTAAAGCTCCGCCTAACAGGGGACTCCGCCAGACGTTCCCAGCAGACCCTCACAACACGTTTGGGCCTGCCAGGTCTGACCGGCATCCTCCCCCTCCACCGGAGCCAACTCACCACCAGGTAGTGGTCAGTGGAAAGCTCAGCACCTCTCTTCACCCGAGTGTCCAAGACATAAGGCCGCAAGTCCGATGAAACGATGACAAAGTCGATCATCGAACTGCGGCCTAGGGTGTCCTGGTGCCATGTGCACATATGGACACCCTTATGCCTGAACATGGTGTTCGTTATGGACAATCCATGACGAGCACAGCAGTCCAACAACAGAACACCACTCGAGTACAAATCAGGGCGGCCATTCCTCCCAACCACGCCCCTCCAGGTCTCACTGTCATTCCCCACGTGAGCGTTGAAGTCTCCCAGCAGAACAAGGGAGTCCCCAGGAGGGGCACCCTCCAGTACCCCCTCTAAGGACTCCAAGAAGGGTGGGTAATCTGAACTGTTGTTCGGCCCGTAAGCACAGACAACAGTCAGAACCCGTCCCCCACCCGTAGGCGGAGGGAGGCTACCCTCTTGTTCACCGGGGTAAACCCCAACGTACAGGCGCCGAGATGGGGGGCAACAAGTATGCCCACTCCTGCCTGGCGCCTCTCACCGTGGGCAACTCCAGAGTGGAAGTATGTCCAGCCCCTCTCAAGGAGACTGGTTCCAGAACCAGAACCATGCGTTGAGGTGAGACCGACTATTTCTAGCCGGGACTGGTCACATCACAGGTTATTAGCATTACAAAAAGGACAGTTAGCAAGGTGGAGTGAATACATTAACTGGAAGAGGGGAGGGGGGCTGCAGGAAAACTGGAATTCTCTGAGACATCTAGTGTTAACAGGTCAGTACCGCTGTCGTGCCACCAGAGGGCACCATACACAGGTTTATCAAAGCTAGAGGTTCTGGTTTGGGAATATCTAAAGTTAATATGGGCTCTGGTTCCAAGTTCATTGTTTATAAAGGAACTGGAACAAGCTCTCTATAAAATGTTCCTGATCATATCCGTGTAGTTAGAGATGTCAGAAACACGTCAGATATAAATCAGAACACAGAGGCAGCTTCTAGGTGAGGCCTTGTGGTGGATTATGGAGGCATCTGGTCTGGAGAGAGCCTGGACCTCCAAGCAGCAGAGACCCACCCTTCAGGTTCAGGTTCTCCACATGTTCTGATAGAACCGGGTCCAGCAGGAGTCCAGACCAATAAATGACCTCCACCCTCTGAGGTGGAGCTCTATGGTTGTCTGGACCTTTAGAACGGATTGTTTCCAGACCAACAGGAACTGTTTGGCGGTCAGAAACCAGCCTGGCTGCCAGTGTTCATTGATTGGACCTGGAGCCAGTAAAGGAGGGAGGGGGTCGGTCTGATCCAGGAAGGACCAAACATTAACCATCAGAACATGAACTTTAAGGTCGGTAGAGACTCAGAGACACTGTCTCCATCAGCAGACCTTCAGCCCAGCGAACCCTCAGTTGGGCCGCTGATGTAAAGTTCTGCCCCGTTCTAAGGTCCGGTTGGGTGGACTCACGCTGAGGATCTGGTCTCCTTTGCGGAGCTCCCCGCTCAGGTCAGCCGGACCTCCGGCCAGGATGAAGGAGATGAAGATGCCCTCTCCATCCTCCCCCCCCACGATGTTGAAGCCCAGACCCGTGGACCCCCTCTGGATGCAGACCCTGCGGGGCTCCCTGGAGTAGTCGTCCTCCCCCATGATGCCGCGGGGGATGGGGGAGTAGCGGCGGGGCGATGGGGGCGGGAGGGCTTGTGGGTAATCACACATGTAGTCCGGCTCCATGTAGGCTGCAGGACAAACGGAGACACTGAGGACAATGATGGACTCTAGAAGGTTCTGATCCCAGGATGGGGGTTACCTACAGCTGGTGAGGTCCGGCGGGCTGTACCGGTCCACCTGGTGGATGTACTGGGAGGTGGGGGTGGCCACCTTCAGGTAAACCACTTCTCCGGTGTTCTTTAGGGCCGCCACGGCGTCTTCATGCAGGACGTCCTCCAGAGACATGTGGTTCACCTGCAGAGGTCACCTCAGGTCAGCTCACAGCCAGACTCTGGTCGGACCAGAAGGTTCTGACCCACTTACAGCCAGGATCTTGTCTCCGATCTGCAGCCGTCCGTCTCGGTGTGCTGCTCCGCCTTCGATGATCTTGGTGACGTAGATGCTGTTGTCTCCGGGAACGTGCTGGTTCCCCACTCCGCCCGCTATGCTGAAGCCCAGACCTGGACCAGAACCACACAGGACCGGTTAGGCAGACACAGCATCAGCTGGTTCTGGAACCGAAGGAAACGGACCCCCAAAACCCTGAGAGATCAACTATCTGGACCCTGAAATCTGTAGAAGGTTCTGATGGAGACAGAGGAACTGAGGACAGTTTCCTTAGCTTCAACAAGAACCAGGGTCCAGTTAAAAATGTTCTGGTTCTGATGCCCGTTTATAACAGCTCCTATCTGCACAGATTAATTGTTAAGAACTTTTATGTCGTCCCCGGTACCAGACCATCAGAACCGGTCCATCTCCAGGAAAAGATGACACTGGGCCATCAAAGGTTCTGTTCTGTATTCTGACCCGGTCCATGATCTAAATGTTTCCTGACCCTCCTGATGGTTCTGATAAAAGGATTAGAACAGCAGAACTTCTGGATGGTAACCTGCTGATTGGGCCCAGGAAGCAGAGGACCAGAACCAGCAGAATGGTTCTGCTTCAACCAGAACCATTCTGCTGGTTCTGGTTGAAGCAGAACCAGCAGAATGGTTCTGATAGAAGCAGATCCATTCTATTGACTCTATTGGTGACCAGAGAACCTTTGGACTTTGTCCTTCAGGGGTCCTGATTATCAGAACAGACCACGGCTCTGCTCACCTTTGGGTCCCTTCATCAGTTTGACCTGCATGATGCGTTCAGTGGGGGGGCGGCGCCTCAGGACGTAGAGTCGGACCACAGGCCCCGCCTCCTTCAGGGCCTCCACAGCCAATGAGTGAGAGACTTCTCGCACGTCCACGTCGTTCACAAACACGATGCTGTCGTTCACCCTGCAGACAGACACAGCATCAGGTTCTGGACCAGGCCAGAGCTACAGTCAGAGGGTCTGGATCAGAACCAGGTCCACTCTGGGCTGAAGGTCTAAGCAGGTTAAATCAGAACCAGGTGTAATTTGGGCTCAGAACCAGGATGGTTTGGTTCTGTGACCCATTGGCATGACATGGTACATGATCCATTTCTAAATCTGCAAGTGAAAAAACTGGATGAGGTTCTGTCATCGGTTCTGTAACTTCTGCCTCACCAGAGCCCCGTTGGTCAAACTCCTGCCCAGTTTCCATGAAAACATAAAAAAGATGGAGCAATGGAGGACAGGGGAGGTTTTAGCCCTGGCTGCTAAAGACGGGCTAACGTTAGCCCTGGCTGCTGCAGAAGGGCTAACGTTAGCCCTGGACACTGCATACAGGCTATTGTTAGCCCTGGCCGCTTCAGACGGGCTAACGTTAGCCCTGGCTGCTACAGACGGGCTAACGTTAGCCCTGGCTGCTGCAGAAGGGCTAACGTTAGCCCTGGACACTGCATACAGGCTAACGTTAGCCCTGGCTGCTACAGACGGGCTAACGTTAGCCCTGGGTGCTGCAGAAGGGCCAACGTTAGCCCTGGCTGCTGCCGACGGGCCAATGTTAGCCCTGGGTGCTGCATACAGGCCATTGTTAGCCCTGGCTGCTGCAGACAGGCTACCACTAACCCTGGCCGCTACAGACGGGCTAACGTTAGCCCTGGCTGCTGCAGAAGGGCTAACGTTAGCCCTGACTGCTGCATACAGGCTATTGTTAGCCCTGGCCCAGCATACGGGCTAACGTTAGCCCTGGCTGCTGCAGACGGGCTAACGTTAGACCTGGCCCAGCATACGGGCCAACGTTAGCCCTGGCTGCTGCAGACGGGCCAACGTTAGCCCTGGCTGCTGCAGACGGGCTAACGTTAGCCCTGGCTGCTGCAGACAGGCTAACGTTAGCCCTGACTGCTGCAGACGGGCTAACGTTAGCCCTGGCCCAGCATACGGGCTAACGTTAGCCCTGGCTGCTGCAGACGGGCTAACGTTAGCCCTGGCCCAGCATACGGGCTAACGTTAGCCCTGGCTGCTGCAGACGGGCTAACGTTAGACCTGGCCCAGCATACGGGCCAACGTTAGCCCTGGCTGCTGCAGACGGGCTAACGTTAGCCCTGGCTGCTGCAGACGGGCTAACGTTAGACCTGGCCCAGCATACGGGCCAACGTTAGCCCTGGCTGCTGCAGACGGGCTAACGTTAGCCCTGGCCCAGCATACGGGCCAACGTTAGCCCTGACTGCTTTGTCCATTCTCGGTTTGCTGTTCTAGGTAATTGGAACAGTATTGAGGCTGACAACCTTTCACAAGGACACGAGAACGCACAAGTGCACAGGTTGAGAAACGGCCTCAGTTCTTTATATGCAGAACAAGCTGATGGCAGCTAGAACATCTAGTTCTGTCCAAACGCTGCAGCAGAGGAAGATCTCAGAACTTTTCACCTCCATGTGGAGAAAGCTTGGACCCTAGTTAACCTTAGTTGCAACGGTTCTGGTACAGATGAAGGGTCCAGTCAGCCTATAGCAGACCCAGTAACAATGTTCTGTAGTTCTATGGTTCTGGTTCTGTTCAATGAGGAGTTCTGACATCAAAAGAAGTTTCACTGAAGTAAAAAGCTGTTCAATATTTCTGCAATAAATGAAAATGATTGATTTAGTTCAGCTCAAATGAAGGACATTATCTGGTTAGCCTCTTTCTCGGGTCAGAACCTTTGGTACCTGAGGCGTCCATCCTGGGCAGCAGCTCCTCCAGGGATGATCTTGGTGATGAAGATGGACGGGTCGTCTCCAATGTGAGGATTATCGGTTCCTCCTGCGATGCTGAAGCCCAGTCCAGAGTTCCCCTGTAACAGACAGACCTTTAATGCTACATCCCTGAAATGGACCGGGCCGGGTTCTGCTCATCTGTAGGATCAGATGAGCAGAACTCTGATACAGATGATGTTACAATTGATTTCAACATTGCCATGACAACCTCTCCAATGGAAATGTTAACATGGAGATGTAAGGAAACCCTGGAGGTCCAGTTCTCAGATACAGAGTTCTGTTCCACTTTCATTATGGGTCAATTGGATCTGCTGATCCGTCCAAAACCATTACGGTGGGAACATGAACAGTTTAAGGAGAGAGAGGCAGCAATGAAGATGTTCCTCAACATGGACGGTACCCTGAGCACAAGCTGTAGCTGGACGAGATGGAGAGGCCTGATGGAGCTCCTCAAACGACCTGATGATGATCCAAAACAAGCAGAACCTCAGAGAGGAAGGTCCAAAAAGGCCAGAACCTCAGAAAGGAAGGTCCATAACCTCAGAGAGGAAGGTCCAAAACAACCATAACCCCAGAGAGGAAGGTCCAAAACAACCAGAACCTCAGAGAGGAAGGTCCAAAACAAGCAGAACCTCAGAGAGGAAGGTCCAAAAAGACCAGAACCTCAGAACCTCAGAGGGGAAGGTCCAAAACAACCAGAACCCCAGAGAGGAAGGTCCAAAACAACCAGAACCTCAGAGAGGAAGGTCCAAAAAGACCAGAACCTCAGAACCTCAGAGAGGAAGGTCCAAAACAACCAGAACCTCAGAGAGGAAGGTCCAAAACAACCAGAACCCCAGAGAGGAAGGTCCAAAAAGACCAGAACCTCAGAGAGGAAGGTCCAAAAAAACCAGAACCCCAGAGAGGAAGGTCCAAAACAACCAGAACCTCAGAGAGGAAGGTCCAAAACAAGCAGAACCTCAGAACCTCAGAGAGGAAGGTCCAAAACAACCAGAACCTCAGAGAGGAAGGTCCAAAACAACCAGAAGCCCAGAGAGGAAGGTCCAAAAAGACCAGAACCTCAGAGAGGAAGGTCCAAAACAACCAGAACCTCAGAACCTCAGAGAGGAAGGTCCAAAACAACCAGAACCTCAGAGAGGAAGGTCCAAAACAACCAGAACCTCAGAGAGGAAGGTCCAAAACAACCAGAACCTCAGAGAGGTAGGTCCAAAAAGACCAGAACCTCAGAGAGGAAGGTCCAAAACAACCAGAACCCCAGAGAGGAAGGTCCAAAAAGACCAGAACCTCAGAGAGGAAGGTCCAAAAAAACCAGAACCCCAGAGAGGAAGGTCCAAAACAACCAGAACCTCAGAGAGGAAGGTCCAAAACAAGCAGAACCTCAGAACCTCAGAGAGGAAGGTCCAAAACAACCAGAACCTCAGAGAGGAAGGTCCAAAACAACCAGAAGCCCAGAGAGGAAGGTCCAAAAAGACCAGAACCTCAGAGAGGAAGGTCCAAAACAACCAGAACCTCAGAACCTCAGAGAGGAAGGTCCAAAACAACCAGAACCTCAGAGAGGAAGGTCCAAAACAACCAGAACCTCAGAGAGGAAGGTCCAAAACAACCAGAACCTCAGAGAGGTAGGTCCAAAAAGACCAGAACCTCAGAGAGGAAGGTCCAAAACAACTAGAACCTCAGAGAGGAAGGTCCAAAACAACCATAACCTCAGAGAGGAAGGTCCAAAAAGACCAGAACCTCAGAGAGGAAGGTCCAAAACAACCAGAACCTCAGAGAGGAAGGTCCAAAAAGACCAGAACCTCAGAGAGGAAGGTCCAAAAAGACCAGAACCTCAGAACCTCAGAGAGGAAGGTCCAAAACAACCATAACCTCAGAGAGGAAGGTCCAAAAAGACCAGAACCTCAGAGAGGAAGGTCCAAAAAGACCAGAACCTCAGAACCTCAGAGAGGAAGGTCTAAAAAGACCAGAACCTCAGAACCTCAGAGAGGAAGGTCCAAAACAACCCTCAGAGAGGAAGGTCCAAAACAACCAGAACCTCAGAGAGGAAGGTCCAAAAAGACCAGAACCTCAGAACCTCAGAGAGGAAGGTCCAAAACAACCAGAACCTCAGAGAGGAAGGTCCAAAACAACCATAACCTCAGAGAGGAAGGTCCAAAAAGACCAGAACCTCAGAGAGGAAGGTCCAAAACAACCAGAACCCCAGAGAGGAAGGTCCAAAAAGACCAGAACCCCAGAGAGGAAGGTCCAAAACAACCATAACCTCAGAGAGGAAGGTCCAAAAAGACCAGAACCTCAGAACCTCAGAGAGGAAGGTCCAAAACAACCAGAACCTCAGAGAGGAAGGTCCAAAAAGACCAGAACCTCAGAGAGGAAGGGCCAAAACAACCAGAACCTCAGAGAGGAAAGTCCAAAACAACCATAACCTCAGAGAGGAAGGTCCAAAAAGACCAGAACCACAGAGAGAAAGGTCAAAAACAAGCAGAACCTCAGAGAGGAAGGTCCAAAACAACCAGAACCTCAGAGAGGAAGGTCCAAAAAGACCAGAACCTCAGAGAGGAAGGTCCAAAACAACCAGAACCTCAGAGAGGAAGGTCCAAAACAACCAGAACCTCAGAGAGGAAGGTCCAAAACAACCAGAACCCCAGAGAGGAAGGTCCAAAACAACCATAACCTCAGAGAGGAAGGTCCAAAACAACCAGAACCTCAGAGAGGAAGGTCCAAAACAACCAGAACCCCAGAGAGGACGGTCCAAAACAACCATAACCTCAGAGAGGAAGGTCCAAAAAGACCAGAACCTCAGAGAGGAAGGTCCAAAAAGACCAGAACCTCAGAGAGGAAGGTCCAAAACAACCAGAACCTCAGAGAGGAAGGTCCGAAACGACCAGAACCTCAGAGAGGAAGGTCCAAAAAGACCAGAACCTCAGAGAGGAAGGTCCAAAACAACCAGAACCCCAGAGAGGAAGGTCCAAAAAGACCAGAACCTCAGAACCTCAGAGAGGAAGGTCCAAAACAACCCTCAGAGAGGAAGGTCCAAAACAACCAGAACCTCAGAGAGGAAGGTCCAAAAAGACCAGAACCTCAGAACCTCAGAGAGGAAGGTCCAAAACAACCATAACCTCAGAGAGGAAGGTCCAAAAAGACCAGAACCTCAGAGAGGAAGGTCCAAAAAGACCAGAACCTCAGAACCTCAGAGAGGAAGGTCCAAAACAACCATAACCTCAGAGAGGAAGGTCCAAAACAACCAGAATCTCAGAGAGGAAGGTCCAAAACCACCATAACCTCAGAGAGGAAGGTCCAAAACAACCATAACCTCAGAGAGGAAGGTCCAAAAAGACCAGAACCTCAGAGAGGAAGGTCCAAAAAGACCAGAACCTCAGAGAGGAAGGTCCAAAAAAACCAGAACCACAGAGAGAAAGGTCCAAAAAGACCAGAACCACAGAGAGAAAGGTCAAAAACAAGCAGAACCTCAGAGAGGAAGGAAGGTTAAAAAAAAAGAAGAAAAACGAGAACCTCAGAGATGATGAAGCTGCATCAGCTTAGTACTGGTGACAGACGGAACTGATTAGTGTGACAGTGACTCATCTTGTCCTCATCAATTTGACAGGTGGGGTTCTGAGAACACAGCCAGCACCGGTCCGATTCTCTCCTTGGTTCTGCTTAGGTTGGTTTGATTTCTAAAGGAGTCGAGAGCGGGCTAAAAATAACCTGCTGATGTTTATTTAGGGAGGGGGGCAGAGTGACAAGTTCTAAAAACAGAACCAGCAGGAGCTATTTATGGATCCTCCTGAGAACACAGGCTGGGTTACTGAGGAACATGTGAAGATCTCTGGAAGGAAGTGTTCATAGACCAGCTAAACCTCTGAGCTGGTTCTGTTTGGATTTGCTTAGAGGCAGGTCTGACCGTGGAAACCACAATAATTCTCTTGATTGCAGAGTAACTCTGGGTGTTACTGAGTAACTCTGAGTGCCGCAGAGTAACTCTGGGTGTCAAAGAGTTACATTACAGAGTAAGCCTGGATATCACAGAGTTACATTACAGAGTAACTCTGAGTGCCGCAGAGTAACTCTGGGTGTCAAAGAGTTACATTACAGAGTAAGCCTGGATATCACAGAGTTACATTACAGAGTAACTCTGAGTGCCGCAGAGTAACTCTGGGTGTCAAAGAGTTACATTAGAGTAAGCCTGGATATCACAGAGTTACATTACAGAGTAACTCTGGGTGTCAAAGAGTTACATTACAGAGTAAGCCTGGATATCACAGAGTTACATTACAGAGTAACTCTGAGTGCCGCAGAGTAACTCTGGGTGTCAAAGAGTTACATTAGAGTAAGCCTGGATATCACAGAGTTACATTACAGAGTAACTCTGGGTGTCAAAGAGTTACATTACAGAGTAAGCCTGGATATCACAGAGTTACATTACAGAGTAACTCTTGGTGTCACAGAGTAACTCTGGGTGTCAAAGAGTTACATAAGAGTAAGCCTGGAATCACAGAGTTACACTACAGAGTAACTCTGGGTATCAAAGAGTAACTCTGGGTGTCAAAGAGTTACATTACAGAGTAAGCCTGGATATCACAGAGTTACATTACAGAGTAACTCTGGGTGTCAAAGAGTTACATTACAGAGTAAGCCTGGATATCACAGAGTTACATTACAGAGTAACTCTTGGTGTCACAGAGTAACTCTGGGTGTCAAAGAGTTACATTAGAGTAAGCCTGGAATCACAGAGTTACACTACAGAGTAACTCTGGGTATCAAAGAGTAACTCTGGGTGTCAAAGAGTTACATTACAGAGTAAGCCTGGATATCACAGAGTTACATTACAGAGTAACTCTGGGTGTCACAGAGTAACTCTGGGTGTCAAAGAGTTACATTACAGAGTAAGCCTGGATATCACAGAGTTACACTACAGAGTAACTCTGGGTATCACAGAGTAACTCTGGGTGTCAAAGAGTTACATTACAGAGTAAGCCTGGATATCACAGAGTTACATTACAGAGTAACTCTGGGTGTCACAGAGTAACTCTGGGTGTCAAAGAGTTACATTACAGAGTAAGCCTGGATATCACAGAGTTACACTACAGAGTAACTCTGGTTATCACAGAGTAACTCTGGGTGTCAAAGAGTTACATTAGAGTAAGCCTGGATATCACAGAGTTACACTACAGAGTAACTCTGGGTATCAAAGAGTAACTCTGGGTGTCACAGAGTGAGTAAGGGTATTGCAGAGTAACCCTGGGTAACATAGCGTAACTCTGGGTTTTACAGAGTAACCATGGGTATAACAGAGTAACTATGGGTATTGCTGAGTTATAGTACAGAGTAATCCTGGGTATGGCAGAATAGCTCTGGGTATTACAGAGTTACAATGAAGAGTAACCCTTGGTATCACAGAGTAACCCTGGGCATCGCAGAGTACACGGTAAATGTTGCATTGTTAAAGTAACACTCAAGAGTACATCTGGTCCCACTGAATTAGTATGGGGCCAAATGTACTCTCAAAGTGTTACTTTAACACTGCAACATTTACTGCGTAGCTCTGGCTATTACAGAGTTACAT
Source organism: Cyprinodon diabolis (assembly GCA_030533445.1). Lineage (NCBI taxonomy): Eukaryota > Metazoa > Chordata > Actinopteri > Cyprinodontiformes > Cyprinodontidae > Cyprinodon > Cyprinodon diabolis. The sequence continues at coordinate 47,446,947 of CM060075.1, read as the reverse complement.
TACAGAGTAACCCTGGGTACTACAAAGTAACTCTGTGTACTACAGAGTAACTCTGGGTATTTCAGAGTAACCCTGGGTACTACAGAGTGACTCTGTGTATTTCAGAGTAACCCTGGGTACTACAGAGTGACTCTGTGTATTTCAGAGTAACCCTGGGTACTGGCTTACGATTGTTGTAATGTATAGTTCTGGGTCTTTTAATTTCATGTGTTACAGTATAGATGTAAATCTTACTGGGTTTAAGAATCTTGTTCTGGCTGTTTTGTTATAGTTCTGGGTGTTCAACACATTCCAATGTGTTGGTATGATAATTGACTGTATTAATCATCCATCCATCAGGGGGTGTTCTGGGTGTTACAATGTACCGTGTAGTCAGTGGTGTTCTAATGTAACAGTGGCTGGTAAAATGCTGTTCTGGGTGGAGTTTTAGTGTCTTCTAGGTGTTCAAATGTTACAGTGTTGGCGACTGTGCGTGTTCTGGTGAGGCTGTGGGTGCAGGTGTGACCTCACCCTCTCCAGCGTGATCTCTTCGTACTCCAGCTCTCCCTCGGATCCGTTCATCTGTAACGACATGCAGCACAGATGAAGAGAAGAGTTGAATCACATTCCAGCATCTCTGCTGCTCGTTGCTACGGTAACCTTGTGATAACAGCTGTTGCAGCCTCAGGGGGCTGGTTACCTAGGCGACTGTGGCTGTAGCCAGGGTAACCGCTCTCTGTTATTCCAGATCTCCAGAACAGGGCAGGAATGTTACATCACTTCCTGTCCCGAACCAGCCAATTAGAGGCTGCCTACCTCCTGTTAGTGTTCTCTGAGGCTGAGCTCCACCTTCATGTCCAGCTTGGTTCCATCAGGAATCCACCTTTAGCAGCTCCATCCACCAATCAGACCCACATGGAGGAGACCAGTCTGAAGACCTGTGAAGGTCCTGCAGATGGACCTGGACCCGTAACGTGTCACAGTGAGGTATAACACAGCTAAAGATGCAGATGATTGGAGGTTCTCCTGCATCACCACTGAGCAGTGGAGGAGTGGAAGGTAATCTGACCTGTCCTGATGAGATGGACCGTCCCTAAGGTTCTGGAGGGCTGGACCGCCTAGGCTACCACCCCTGAAACCGGTTCTGCTAAATGGACCGAAGCTTAGGCTGAATCTGATCAAGAAATGGATCCAGAAGGTTCTACAGTCCTTCTGCTTCTGATCTCCAATATTTTGATCCAAATAGCAACAGCAGAACCGTGCCTTGGTTCTGATGATGGATCTGAGAAACGCCTCAGTGATGATGTCATCATGGAGGTAAACCAGAAACAGGAGAAAAAGGAGGAACTCCATGACAGCAACATTAGGATCATCTCATGATCAGAAAATGATGGGTCCAAAGTTTCTGAAGATGTTTGGGTGACTTTAATGTGGTTTAGTTTTTCCTTCCTCCGTCATTTAAATGTTTCCCAGTTACCTTGGTAACAGTAGTGCTGTTTTGTATCAGGTCCAGCATGGTTAGAGGTTCTGGTGGTTCTGATCCGTTTATATAGACTCTTTCTATCAAAGTGACACTGATTATTTCTATGGTTCTTCAGAACCTGTCAGGTCTAGTTGGTTCTGAAACCTACCTGTCCTCCCGCTGAAACAGAACCGGTTGGATCAGAACCCAGTGGTTTAGCGGGTCTGCTCCAGAACCCTCATGGATCACTAAAGCAGGAAGTGATCAGAACCAGGTCCAGAACTGAAGGTAAAGCATCAACCCAAATGTTTCAGTGGATTAAATGGACCGATGGGTCTTTGCAGAGGAAGATCAGGTAGATGTGACGTGTTCGGGAAGAACTGCTGGTTCTGAAAGCAGAAGGTTCTGGAAGCACTGCTGGTTCTAAAGCAGAAGGTTCTGAAGGCACTGCTGGTTCTAAAGCAGAAGGTTCTGAAGGCACTGCTGGTTCTAAAGCAGAAGGTTCTGGAAGCAGAGGGGTTCTCAAGCCTTCAGGCCCGTTCAGCTCTTAGCCTCCTTGGTTGGATGTTCTGCATTACGTAACGGACTCAGCGTGCATCAGGTCCAGCTGCTCCTCATCCTCCCTAACAGCTCGCTGCTCTCTGGGTCGTAGAAGGTCAGAACCATCCATCAGCGCCAGCGACCCGGCTGCAGCCAGGCTGGACCGCCAGGTTAACTGTTCTCCAGGTGCTGGAAACTCTGACAACATTAATCATCATCAGCAGCTGCTCCTCTGCAGCCTGATCCAGTTCCACAGGAAGAGATCCAGAACCAGAACCACAGGATTCTCTGAATATCATCACAGTTACAGTTACTGCAAACCTGCCTGGACAGAAGCTGGGTCCATCATGATTCTGACACCTTCACTGAAACATATTCTGGTCCAAACTCATTCTGCTCAGTTTACTGTAACAGAACCACACAGAACAGAGCAGAGCTGGACCATTTATGAAGAACCCTCCCTACTCTGATGCCCCTAAAGACCGCTGAGAATAATTTACTGCTTTAAAATTGATACTTTGGCTCCAACCTCAGAGGTTTTAAAGAAGAGAACATAAGGAACCCAGCAGAGTTTGTGGCCACTGGAGGGCGCTGTGGGGCAGAGACTGAGATGGTGTCTCAGCTCACCTGAGATTCATCCATTCACTAAGAGCTGAGAGGAGCTGGCTTCCAGCAGGCTGAGAGGAGCTGGCTGCCAGTAGAATGAGAGAAGCTGGCTGCCAGCAGGCTGAGAGGAGCTGGCTGCCAGTAGAATGAGAGAAGCTGATTTCTAATATTCTGAGAGGAGCTGGCTGCCAGTAGGCTGAGAGGAGCTGGCTGCCAGTAGGCTGAGAGGAGCTGGCTGCCAGTAGGCTGAGAGGAGCTGGCTGCCAGTAGAATGAGAGGAGCTGGCTGCCAGCAGGCTGAGAGAAGCTGATTTCTAGTATACTGAGAGGAGCTGGCTTCCAGCAGGCTGAGAGGAGCTGGCTGCCAGTAGGCTGAGAGGAGCTGGCTGCCAGTAGGCTGAGAGGAGCTGGCTGCCAGCAGGCTGAGAGGAGCTGGCTGCCAGTAGGCTGAGAGGAGCTGGCTGCCAGTAGAATGAGAGGAGCTGGCTGCCAGCAGGCTGAGAGGAGCTGGCTGCAAGCAGGCTGAGAGGAGGTGGCTGCCAGCAGGCTGAGAGGAGCTGGCTGCCAGCAGGCTGAGAGGAGCTGGCTGCCAGTAGGCTGAGAGGAGCTGGCTGCCAGCAGGCTTAGAGAAGCTGATTTCTAGTATACTGAGAGGAGCTGGCTGCCAGTAGGCTGAGAGGAGCTGGCTGCCAGCAGGCTGAGAGGAGCTGGCTGCCAGTAGGCTGAGAGGAGCTGGCTGACAGTAGAATGAGAGGAGCTGGCTGCCAGGAGGCTGAGAGGAGCTGGCTGCCAGTAGGCTGAGAGGAGCTGGCTGCCAGTAGAATGAGAGGAGCTGGCTGCCAGCAGGCTGAGAGAAGCTGATTTCTAGTATACTGAGAGGAGCTGGCTTCCAGTAGGCTGAGAGGAGCTGGCTGCCAGTAGGCTGAGAGGAGCTGGCTGCCAGCAGGCTGAGAGGAGGTGGCTGCCAGTAGGCTGAGAGGAGCTGGCTGCCAGTAGAATGAGAGGAGCTGGCTGCCAGCAGGCTGAGAGGAGCTGATTTCTAGTATACTGAGAGGAGCTGGCTTCCAGTAGGCTGAGAGGAGCTGGCTGCCAGCAGGCTGAGAGGAGGTGGCTGCCAGTAGGCTGAGAGGAGCTGGCTGCCAGTAGGCTGAGAGGAGCTGGCTGCCAGCAGGCTGAGAGAAGCTGATTTCTAGTATACTGAGAGGAGCTGGCTGCCAGTAGGCTGAGAGGAGCTGGCTGCCAGTATGCTGAGAGGAGGTGGCTGCCAGTAGGCTGAGAGGAGCTGGCTGCCAGTAGGCTGAGAGAAGCTGGCTGCCAGTAGGCTGAGAGGAGCTGGCTGCCAGTAGGCTGAGAGAAGCTGATTTCTAGTATACTGAGAGAAGCTGGCTGCCAGCAGGCTGAGAGGAGCTGGCTGCCAGTAGAATGAGAGGAGCTGGCTGCCAGTAGAATGAGAGGAGCTGGCTGCCAGTAGGCTGAGAGGAGCTGGCTGCCAGTAGAATGAGAGGAGCTGGCTGCCAGTAGGCTGAGAGGAGCTGGCTGCCAGTAGGCTGAGAGGAGCTGGCTGCCAGTAGAATGAGAGGAGCTGGCTGCCAGTAGAATGAGAGGAGCTGGCTGCCAGTAGGCTGAGAGGAGCTGGCTGCCAG